>BQNB010174325.1:0-13269 GCA_026074375.1 Tanacetum coccineum
TCGTCCACCTCGTGATTAACCTTATAGGAGTAGAACCATGCGGGTTTAATGGAAAGATAGTTATACATGCGTACGTATACAATGTGAAGAAGGAGAAGAACCTAGATAGAAACTATTAAGTGTGTGTTGGGTGCAAGAAAAAGACACCACAACAGTGGCTGTCAAACCCACTATTGGGTCGACACAAATCAAAAAAAGGAAAAGGAAATAGTAGCCATGTGGGTTTTAGTATAAAGAAATGATACATGTGACATTTTAAAACTTGTAAATTTTAAACATGCAAATTTTTGACGTGAGGAAGTATGGAAAACATGCATGTTTTCGAGTCTTTGGGTCGTCCCATGTCGAGACTCAAACGAAATGGGTAAACTCGCGAGCGAAACAAGACCAATTCGATAGGTGGGAAAATATAAACAACATTTTTATGATAAACTAGAAATAGTGACAACGAAATCGAACTTTTAAACGAGTAAATGAACCTAACGCGGTCTATATAATTTATTTGACACTAAAAAAAATTTAAAAACTTATTCGGGTTTTAAACGTAAAAGTTATAAGATTTAAAGCGTAACATTTGGAATATAAAAGTTAAATATTGGACACAATACTATTTTGGAAAAGATTAAGGGATTAAAAGAGATAACCCGAACACTTAAGGGTTAATTGTGTAATTTACTTAATTTAGAAAATAGAGGGACTAAAATCTGCTACTTTGAAACTTAAGGGTGTTAGATGTAAATAAATAATTTTTATAAATTATTTAAACGAGTCGAACGAACCGCGATATATAAAACTGATAATTCTACGAATTAATTGACCACTACGGTATAAATAAATAGACGTGATAAGAAAATATATAATCTTAGTAACTTACAAATAATGATTTTATTTTCCTAAGAAATGAATTGCATGAACTTGTAAATATAAGTTACGACGCATGATTTTATCAATTTATGTATATATACTTATAAGTGGAAAGTCGTGTACCATCCCTAGAGCCAACGGTTTAATCAACATTTTAAAAACATAAAACGTTACCTCATAAACGACCATGTCATTAGATGAATCACTACTTGAAGTGCATTGATCCATTATCAATTCCAGACGATTAACTGACAAGGTGAGTTTTCATAGCCCCTACTTTACTGTTTTAAATCAACTTTTGGGGTGAGAACATTGCTTATCTTTAACAGTTGAACACAAGTACATTATGTGATTCTACTAATTGGGTCTAAGTCCATTATTCAACCAACTTGCTTTATTGCCCAATTTATAATGAAACCGTTAATTACTCGTTAAACGCGAGAATATTATGGATAGATCTACCAGGGTATTGCATCCTGTTTGTCTTGGACTGACATTAGTCAAGCAAACACAGTTTCATTTGAGTCAGTTACGGATGTCGCGGGTTGAACATCTGCATGGGCATATCTATGATGATACATGTTAACGCTTCGGTGTCGTGAGCTTAGACAATAGTAAATGTTTTTCATTGTGATTTATAGGATTACTATATTTCATGCTATGGTTATAAATCTTGTGGTTCATCACTATTACCAAACCTATCAAAACTCAAGAACTCACCAACTTTATGTTGACACTTTAGCAATGTTTTTCTCAGGTGTTCTATTTCATGGAATGTGTGGAGTCTGCATTGGTATATTGGCATGTAGAGGTCTATCTCTCGTATCAAGTCCTCTTCACGCCATGAAGTCACAATCCCAAATCTAGTCTTCCGCTGCAGTGAATTTGGGGGTGTGACAACGAATAATGACATCAAATTCTTGGAGTAGAAGAATCCACTGGAGCAATCTCGGCTTAGCATCTTATTTAGCAAGAAGATACTTAAGAGTCGAGTGGTCTGTATACACTATGGTCTTCGATAAGACTAAGTAAGGCCGGAATTTCTCGAAAGCATACACCACGGACTAATAATTCTTTTTCTGTAGTCATGTAGTGCTTGAGGCATCCCGTAATGGTCTTAACCTTGGCCCATTAAGGGTGGGGGTATAGTTGAAAATGTTTGGTATTACGTTGCCCCAAGACGTGGCACTACCGCATAATCACTAGGTCGCACCTAATTTCAATTGTAGGTCCCCAATCGGGGGCAACTAAAATCGGGGCTTCGGTTAAATTCTTTTTAAGTATATTAAACGCTTCAATACATTCTTTTGAGAAAACAAACTGGGTTTATTTTTCGAGAAGATGGGTCATCGGCCAGGCGATTTTAGAAAAATCTTGAATAAATCAACGATAAAACCCGGCGTGACCTAAAAAACTTCGAACGCCTTCCTATTTGAAAAGTCGATGAGGGAGTTTAGCTCATAACATTCAACTTTAGCTTTGCTCGACCTCAATCCGGACTTTGAAATCTTTGTCTAGTACAATGCCTTCTTTTACCATAAAATGACATTTCTTGCCTAATTTAGAATAACTAATTTTCTTCGCACCGTTTTAGCATTTTGTCTAAATGGGAGAGGCATGACGAGAAAGAATCCCCGAAGACCGAGAAATTGTCCATAAAAACTTCCATTGTTTCCTCGATCATTTAGTGGAAAATAGCCATCATGTACCTTTGGAACGTGCCAAAGCATTACATAAACCGAAAGGCATTCGTCGGTAGCCAAACGTCCTATAAGGGCAAGTAAAGGTAGTCTTCTCTTGGTCTTGCAGGTCATTTGGAAATTTGAAAATATCCAGAAAATCCATCTAAAAAACAATAGTATTCGTTCCCTGCTAAACGTTCTAGCATTTGGTCCATAAATAGCAACGGGAAATGGTCTTTACGAGTGGCATCATTAAGCTTTCGGTAATCAATACAAACTCGCCATCCCGTAACTAACCTAGTGGGTATTAACTCATTATCTTCGTTTTCAACTACGGTCATGCCACCCTTCTTAGGCACACAATGAACAGGACTCACCCACGGACTATCAGAGATAGGGTAAATCAATCCGGCATCAAAGAGTTTGATAACTTCCTTTTTGATAACCTTATGGATTTTCAGATTCACCCTTCTTTGATGTTGAACCTTCGGTTTGAAGTCGTCTTTCATTAAGATCTTGTGAGTACAAAAACTAGGGTGGATACCCTTAATGTCGGAAATTTTCCATGCGATGGCCCGTTTGTATGACTTAAGAACCTTTAAAAGGGCGGCATTTTCTTCATCTTGCCTAATTCTTAGGAAATATGACGGGTAATTTTTTATCGCGTTCCTTATAAAACTGCATATTCAAGGATGAGGACGGTAAGCATTTAAGCTCGACGAGTTCCCGTGGTTCTTCAATTGAAGGCTTCGTCATAGTAACATTAACTTGCTTAAGTTCATCATTCTTCAACGGAGGGAGAGTCGGAGAAGAGTCTTCATTCAACAATTTATCAAGGTAAATAATGTCTCCCTCCGTGTCATAATAATCGTCATCTAAGTTTGAAAGCTCTTCCGGGGTACGTAGAAAAGTCTCAATCTCTTCCAAAATGAAATATCCTCCTTCAAAAGGAGTGAACGAGAGGAAGAAGAAGCAATGATAGGATCCGAAGGAGTAGGATTGCCACTTGTCAAACTATCCGAAAATCCGAGCACTTCTTGAGCATACTTCTCACAAGCAACGCCTGTGACATTGACTTGATGAACCGTTTCATCATAATAACTGCGGGAGTATCTCGAAGTGTGCCTGAATTTAAACGTAATGGCTTCATCATTGACTCGAAGAGTCATTTCTTCACCATGTACATCGATTAAAGCTCGTGCCGTCCTTAAGAAAGGTCTCCCGAGGATGAGAGGAACCCGAGGATCGACCTCGTAATCAACAACAACGAAGTCGGCCGGAAAATAAAATTTTCCTACTTTTACAAAAATATCTTCGGCGACACCAGCTGGAGTAACGGTCGATCAGTTTGCAAGTTCGAGTGTCATGCGGGTCGAAGTGAGTTCCAGGAGCGAAAGATGCTTCCATACGGAAAAAGGCATTAGATTAATGCTAGCCCCAAGATCGGCCAAGGCTAAGCATTCATCTAGCTCCTGAAAATCACACGGGATGAGAAATTTGTCGGGATCTCCAAGTTTTTCGGGCAACTTTTTTAGGAGCATAGCCGAGCAATTCTTATTCAACAGGGTACTTGCTAATTCGAATAATTTTTCATTATTACTTAGAATACTCTTAAACGTAGAAGCAAACTTCAGCATATAAAGAAGAGCATCCGCGAAGCTAATATCGTAATCTTTGAAAGATTTGAAGAAACTTCAACATTTGATTATTAGCTTTTTCACGGAGCTTTTGGTCGTTAAGTCTCGAAGGATAAGGTATTGACGGTTTAAGATTAGGCTTTGGAGCAACTTCGGGCTCTGGAATCGGGTCTTGGACAACCGGAAATTGGACGTGTGCGGTACTTCCTAAACTTGTATTTTGCACCTTGTCCTTAGTCGCCTCGGTTTCACGTTCCACTTCCTTCGGGAAGGGAGAAGGAGTAGGTGGAATCATAGGTCCATCGTAAGCAACACCACTTCGGGTGGTAATAGCTTTCACATCTCCTCTCGGGTTAGCAACGGTATTACTAGGAAGTGATCCCGAACCCGAGGAATTTTGATTTTGCATATTAGTTAATATGTTCATTATTTGATTGTTTTGATTTTCTATCTTATTGGTTCTTGCATCAATCGTAGATTTGAACTCATTTCATAATTCCGTCTTCAAGTTAGTCATGTTAGTTTGCATTGCTCTTAAAGTAGCTTCATTACTCTTTATGTAGTTCGTTAACTCGTTTGAAGGTCCAACTTGAGCTTGATAATTCGGGGCTTGAAAATTTGGAGCATGATAATTGTTGTTTCCTTGATTGAAATTTTGCCCTCTTCCGTGATTGTTCGGAGCTTGATAATTCGAGGCTTGAAAATTCCCTTGATTTTGATTTTGATTGTATCGGTTTTGATTATTTTACACATTCGGTTGATTGAAACCGGGTGGTCTGAGGTAATTATTCGAGCGATAGCTAAGCAAATTATGGTCACCTTGCAGTTGGTAGGAATTACCCCCCAAATTATGGTTACCCATAGTAGCATAAGCGACCTCTTAAGTATAGCCATCGGCGGCTGGGCACTCAGTAAAGGAATGGGGACCACCACAAGTCTCGCATTTTATATCAACAGATTTGATCGTTTGTATTTGTATCATCATCTCTACAAAATTCTTATTCATCATTTCCAATTGTCGAACAACTTCCGGACTCTCGGTAGTAGTAGTAGTAGAAGAGATATTTCTAGACGTCTCGTCTCGAGTAGCTGAAGGTCCCAAATGTTGTGGTGATGCGGTTCTTGTTTTCGTTCAATTCGTAAATATGTAAAAATGAGGGTGTTACAGAGTGGTATCAGAGCCATGGTTATAGAGACCAAGGTTAAAACCTTAACTATAACTACTTTTCTTTTACCATCAATGTCCTCCGTGCCACTACTTTTCCTGAATAGTATGTAAAAATACATAACTATTATACTATTATATAAGTAACTTATGTTATTTACTATTGGGTTGTTACAGTCATGTCTTCGTCCCCTCACTCTACTATCGTCCCATCTGATTCAGATATTGAGGATCCTTTTTCCTCCACGAACATTTTGAACTATTTCCCAGCCTCACCGGGAAACATCTTTCCTAATCCTTTCAAGAAGATTTCATCACCAAAAGATACTGAGACTTCTGTTGAATCATCTATTTCAATATCTCCATCTTCATCAGTAGGATTTTCATCACCCGTTAGGTCAACTACACCACCACCAGGCTATTCCTTTAATAAGTTATCTAAATCTGTGAAGATATCATTATGAATCATACCGCGATCATTGGGAAGTGAACCAATCCCCGAGGAACCTAATGAATCAAATGCTTGTTAGAACATTCATCCCTAGAAATAATCATGAAGGATATTCAGGTTCGTCATCAAGAGTCTTCTGAACAAGATCCAAGAACTCAAGAAAGAACCACTATATTAGATATGTGTCGTTTACAGTTTTCTAGAATCTAATCACTGAATGTATGGTATAAATAATGACACTTGCTATGTATGGACAAGTTGTTTATAATCTAATATAGTAGTGATTCCATTATACCTCATTGCTTCATAGTACCAATTGTGTATGCCGAGATTATCCATCCTATATCCTATAATATGATGACTATGATGACTCATATCTTTATCCGAGATTACTATGATTCTTTTACCATCCGATTTTTCTCAAAACCTTTGTATCTAGAAACTCTAAGCCTCTTATTGGATCACTCATTCTATTATCTTTGTATCTATCTCTGGAAGTCTTAAATTCCAAAAATTTTCTGTTATATCTTGTAATGTAATATCAAAGAATGATCACAAGTCTTTGTATTATAATGAGAATTTTCATACCTTAACTTGTGATATGACTATATCATTTTATGGATTCTTATTCTATGTTGTCTTGTATATATTGATAGATGCCTCCCAAGAGAACATCAACATCTAAAACATCAACTATAACTCAGGCTGCCATCCAGCAACTGATTGCTGATGGTATTGCTACAGCTCTGGAAGCACAAGCTGCTACCATGGCAAATACATGTAATAAGTAACTACAAAGGGTTTATGAGTTGTCAACCTTCCTATTTCAATGGTACGGAAGGAGCTGTTGTCCTCATCCGCTGGTTTGAACATACTGAATCGGTATTTTCGCGTAGCAAGTATGCCGAGGAAGACAGAGTAACATTTGCTACTAGTACTCTAACCAATGACGCCTTGTCCTATTGGAATGCATACGCCCAACCTATTGGGATGGAACAAGCCAACAGGATCACCTGGACCGAATTGAAAAGGTGCTTGACCAATAAGTATTGTCCTCGAACTGAAGTCAAGAAAATGGAAGACGAATTTTACAACTTGGCTGTGAAAGAAAATGATCTCAAAACTTACGTTAGAAGATTCCAAGAATTAGCAGTCTTATGCCCAAACATATTACCAAACACCGGGAAGCTTATGGAAGTCTTTATCGGGGGATTACCCAGAAGTATTAAAGGAAATGTTACTGCTTCAAAACCTTAAACTTTGGAGGAAGTCATTACCATAACTCAGAGGTTGACGGAGCAGGTAATAAAACATAATTCTGTGCAAGAAACCAATGATCACAAACGAAAGTTTGATGATAGCAGGAACACCAACAACAACAACTTCCCTAATGATCATAACAACAATAACCACTCCAACAATCGCAACAACAACAACTACCAAGATAACCGCAACAATGACAACCGTAACCACCAACAGCAAAATGGAAGGCAGGAAACCTTCAAGGCTAATGGAAACCGTGGATATAATGGACCTCATCCCCTTTGTAGGAAGTGTACTCTGCATCACACAGGACCTTGTACTGTCAGATGTCAGAATTGTAACAAAGTAGGCCATCAGACTAGAAACTGTAGAAACTAAGAACTTCTGTTTCCAAATATCACTCTATCACTCAACTAAATCTCGGGACGAGATTTCTGTAAGGTTGGGGGACTATAACAACCCGTAATTTTCTAGTATTTCATCAATGTAATATCTACTTACTATGTTAAGTACTACTTTTTCACGGGAATAAAATTTTCGTTTCATTCCATTCCATTACGTATCATAGTTTACATTTCTAAAGTAAACGAGCTCACGCAACGACCTATGCCTATTCTATCTATGTTTACATCAAGTAAACATCCTAATATGTCAAGTCAATATCTTAATATCATTTCTACAAAGTACATTACTCATATAATGTACCATTTACAACGTTATTTCAAAACGGACTTTAAACGTTAAACGTTTACCTCTAAACCCTAATTATATGTAATGTATACATATAAAATCAATGTACAAGTATTCAAAGCATGTGTACAAGTAACAATACATGACATTTGAAATATAAACTCCCTCCAAGTCAATGTACAAGTCCTTAAAAGCACAATGTACAAGTCATTAAGCATAACACCCAAAATAGCCATTTTACCACCGTTTTCATTCTAGTTTCTTTACCACCACTTTTGTACAAGCTACTACACTCAATGTACAATATGTAAACCCTAATTACTCTACTCCTAAGGTCTCATACACATCTTAAAAACCCTAAACCCTAGTTTCACTTTAACCTCAAAACTAAGCCCTAAAACTTAAAACTAAGCCATAAACCCTAATCCTAAACACTAAACCATAATCCTAAACCTTAATCTACCTTAAACCCTAACTTAGCTCGAAGAAAAACCCTAAAAACCCTAATCGAACCCAAAACCAACCCGATACACCTTTATGACCATTTTTACCCATTTTAACTCACCAAGCACCTCAAGCACCACCAAGACTAAGCTACTACTCCTCCTAAGTAGCTTACAAGCACCTCTAGTTCATTCCTTGGCCTCCAAGTTGGCTACATCATCACCTTGTTGTCTCTTTTCTAGCCGAACACCCAAACACCCCTAAAAACCTTCCAACACTTCATAGCTACTAACCTATACCTCAATACTCATTCCTAGCATCCATGTGTCATCATACTATAGCTTATAACCCTTAATCCCCAAGAAAACTTGGGCACCAAGGGTGTTTTCACCTTATAAAAAGCCGAACCACACCACACATTCAAATCATCCCCCACAACTCCTTTCTTACCCACAAATGGAATTCTAACACTTCCATAGCAGCAATAGAAGATCAATAGAAGTCCCAAGATTAGAAGTGAAGCAAAGAAACCAAGTCTTGAAGCCCTGGAGTTGTTATTCTAGGCGTACGAAGCTAAAAGTCCCGATTTCGACCCGTTTCTAAGCTATAAGCTCAAAACCAGGTTCCATAAGCTCACATTCTGTTTTCATACCCTTATAATGTTCATATGATCATGCTTAAACTATTGTTAAAATCTTTGAACTCAAAAACATATGTGTTTGACCTTTTTGATCCAAACCAAGCTCATGAAACCCTAATTTCATGTTTTTGCTTAATCTATAAGCTAAACTTGTAAAATATTGTTATAATCTATCCTAATAAGCTTATCTAACATTATAATAAGTACTTTATTAAGTCTTGAAAGAATTTAAACTTAAAACCCGCATGTTTTCTTTTTAAAACCCTAATTCGACCCGTTTTGATTTCTAGCTTAACGAATTGTTATTTTGAACTTTTGTTACGTTAAACCTTCATATTTTAGCTTATATTAATAAGCTTATATTAATAAGCTATAACCTGTAAATTACTTTTCATATTGAAAAATATCATTATTATGGATTTTGGACTAAAAACGATACATTTTTCATTCAAAAGGGTATATATCGTAACTTTCTAAACTTATTAAACTTAAAGGACTGACAAGTATTTTATCAAAGTTTATTACTATAAGGGGACTATTATGTCACTTTCCAAAAAATAAACGGTGTTACTTTTTACATCTTTTAAACTAGCAGGGACCAAACTTGTTAAAAGTAAAAACTCCAAGGGATTATGATTTGACATTTTTCATTCCCAAAGGGTATAAAAATGTTAGATTTTTGAAAAGTGTGAAATGTGTTCAAACCTTTTAAAGAATAACTTTAATTGAATATTTTGACGTGCACTTATCATTTTAGTTTGAAGCAAAACGTTTAAACCGATTATGTTTATAATATTTTAAAATTTCTCATCGATTTGCTTTTTAATAAATCTGTCCCGAAATATATACCGTTACAATACTAGGAGCTTCATTTTACAATGGGGTCTTTCATCTTGGTATTACGTTCTGACCTGAGTTGTTGGTTTACGATTTAAAGTTGCCCTAGTCTCAAACGTTTCTACTGAATGACCTTGATTTTTTGACTCAGCTCTGAACGTGGTGATAAAATACTCCATTATAATCAATCAAAGATATACATTCTACTTTATAAAGTTTTGAAATATAAACCAATCAACTACGATCATTGACATATTTTACCCTAAGTTACGTGACGAAGATGCTTTTTTCAATCGATATTCTGAAGTTCCGCTATCTCTACTACCATACGGACGTCTTTCACTTGATATACTTTTGCCATCAATCCTATTTCCCTATTCTGTTAAGGTGAAGTTCATAACCTCGCCTTTACTTATTTACATGTTTTATAAACCCGCGAGGGGGATACATGCTTGTTTACAAATCTCTTTTTACCTTACTCATTTATTTTATTACATTGTGATTACTTTTCAAATGTTATTATGGTTCATGCATCACTTTCAAATCTCTTATTTTTTATAAACCCGTAAGGGGGATACATGCTTAAACCATGAATACAATTGTTTTTTAAATGTATGCTATCCAGATATATTATTGCCTAAGTAGCTTCCTGTGCCATTATCTCCATATAATAAATCATTAATTACTTGCATTGCGAGTGAATGCGAATATTGTGGATAGATCTATTGGGGGTGACGTCTCCCATTTGTATACCTATTCATAGGGTAGCCAAACATACTATATTTGACCTAATGGGTAACCTTGGCAAGTTACCTTTTCTACGGGGACATAGTTCCTCAACCAATGTCACTACGGCGATTTTCCCTGTTAACGTATTGGTGTCATGAGCTTAGATGCAATAATAATGTTCTCCATGATAATTGTCCCTGCAATGCAAATATTTTCCTTTATGATAACTTGTATTCAACTATTACATTTGAAACCTATGAATTTCACTCAACCTTTATGTTGACCCTTTTTATGCATGTTTATCCCAGGTAATTGAGCAACTTATGGCACGGAGTGGCGAGGACTTGAAGATGGCAAAACTGTTATCATTCTAACTTTGTGTTTTTTAGATTTTGGGGACATGCCTTTGTAACAAACTCTGATTTAAATGACATCGATAATGTATCTTTTAAAAAATCGTCTCTTTTGAGTCGTTTTCTATGATTGCGTCTGTGATTCATGAAGAAATACCCCAGATTAGCTTCCGGCTGCTATATTTATCAAAATGGGGGTGTTACAGAGTGGTATCAGAGCTCACGGTTATAGAGAACAAGGGTAAAACCTTAACTATAACTACTTTTCTTTTGCCATCAATGTCCTCCGTGCCACTACATTCCCTGAATTGTGAAGATGCCACTACTTTTTCCGAATAGTATGTACAAATACATAACTACTATACTATTATATAAATAACTTATGTTATTCATTATTGGGTTGTTACAGTCATGTCTTCTTACATTCACCTTTCTATCCTTTCTGATTAGGATGTGGAGGATGCTTTTTCTTCTACAAATGCTCCTAACTATATCCCGACTCCACCAGGCTATTCCCTAGTCACACCGGGAAACATCTCTCCTGACTCTTTAGATAATTTAACTAAAGATCTTTTATCCTCACTATCTATCTCACCTTTTCATGATAATCCGTATATGAAGGTCGTACAAGCATATGATGCCATTCCACCACCCCAAGTTATTATTGCTTTACCAACTATTGTACCTCCACCGATGTTTGATTCTCGAGATTCCTTTTCTTCTGAAAAGATTTCATCACCTAAAGATACTGAAACACCTATATCTCCATCTTCATCAGTAGGATCTTCTTCACCGGTTAGGTCAACTACATCACCACCAGACTATCCCTTGATAAGTTATCTAAGTGGTCGCGGTATGAAACCACTGGGAAGTAAACCAATCCTCGAGGAACCTAATGAGTCAAATGCTTGTTAGAACATTTATCTCTGGATATCCTCCATGATTATGTCCAGGTTCATTATCAAGGATCTTCTGAACAAGATCCAAGAACTCAAGGGAGAATACCATATTAGATCTGTGAAGTTTTTAGTTTTCTAGAATCCAAAACTAGATGTAGGGTATAAATAATGACGCTTGTCAAATTTTGTAAATTACATAGACAAGTTGTTTATGATCTAATACAGTGGTAATTCCATTATACCTCGTTGTTTCATAATACCGATTATATGTCGAGACTGTCTATCTTATATCATGATCCGGGATTACTATAATTCTCTTACCATCCGATTTTCTTAAAACCTTTGTATCTAGAAACACTAAATTTCCTATTGAATCACTCATTCCATTATTTCCGTATTTATCTCTTGAAGTCTTAAATTCTAAAATTTTCTGTTGTATTATGTAATATCAGAGAATGATCACAAGTCTTTTTATTCTCATACCTTAATCTGTGATATGACTATATCATTTTATGGATTCTCATTCTGTGTTGTCTTGTATATGTTGATAGATGCCTCCCAAGAGAACATCAACATCTGTAGCACCAGCCATGACTAAGGATGCCATCCGGCAACTAGTTGCTGATAGTGTTGCTGCTGCTTTGGAAGCACAAGCTTCTAACATGGCAAATACTGACAATACTAACAAGAACACCAGGACAAGCGGAACTCGAGTAGCAAGAAAAGGAACCAACGATCACAAACGAAAGTTTGTTAATAGAAGGAACACTACTACCAACAACAACAACTACTCCAACAATCGTAACAATAACAACTACCGAGATAACCACAACAATCGCAACCGTAACAACAATTACCACCAACAGCAGAATAAAAGGCAAGAAACTGTCAGAAAGAACAAAAAGTACCATGGTAACCTTCCTTTGTGTACAAGATGCACCCTGCATCACACAGGAGTTTGCACTGTCAGGTTCCAGACTTGCAACAAGGTGGGTCATCAGACCAGGAACTGCAGAAGCAAAGGACCAGCCACGGGAAGCAACCCACGATCAGTGTCTATAACTTGTCATGCCTGTGGAGAGAAAGGGCATTACAAAAGCCAGTGCTCAAAAACAGACAACAATACTTTCCACGTTTCTAAGAAAAGCTTATGTGACGAATCCCTCGTCATTCCAATGAAAGAAATTTGGCTCGATGACAAACTTAACTATGTGGAAGAACCAGTGGAGATTATAGATCAAGAAGTCAAGCAACTAAGACAAAGATGCATTCCTATAATCAAAGTAAGACAGAATTCTGAGTTTACATGGGAACGTGAAGATCAAATTCGTGCTAAATATCCACATCTATTTTCCAACAACACTCCATCACTCAACTAAATCTCGGGACGAGATTTATGTAAGGTTAGGGGAGTATAACAACCCATAATTTTCTAGTATGTCATCAATGTAATATCTACTTACTATGTTAAGTACTACTTTTTCACGGTAGTAAAATTTTCGTTTCATTCTATTCCATTACGTATCATAGTTTACATAACTAAAGTTAACGAGCTCACGCAACCTACCTATGGCAATCTTATCTTCATATATGTCAAGCAAACATCATAACATGT
>BQNB010174326.1:2393-13269 GCA_026074375.1 Tanacetum coccineum
TTAAAACTTAAAACACGATCAAATCCCCGGCAGCGGCGCTAAAAACTTGATGTGTCTTGCGATACGAGTAAGTTTTAAATTTATAACACGGTCTACCCAATTTCTTAGCAACACATACGAGTAAGTGTACTCGTCCATTAGTAGCAAGATATTATATGGTAAGCCTGGATCATTCACGGGGATTAGTGTGTTTTGGTGATGTTTTAACATTCATGATTAACAATCTTAAAAGGCAAGCAATGATTATAATGGAAATTCAAATGATAAAAAGAATACACTTGATTAGACTAGTTTGGGAATCCAATTTGGTATGATTGTGATGAACACTTTAACATGTTGATAAATAAGAATTGGATGGTGATCCAATCTAATCTTTTCAAAAACCTTTAATTCTCGTCAAGATTGCTAGCAACCAAAAACAAGCTTTAAATTCAATCAATCAATTCAAGACTATTTCAATTTTAATTCGTTTGATTCGCGGTTCGTTTCACAAACTTGTCATCACCCACAATTATGTTTCTTGTTAGATCAAACTATTTAAGAAATAGTCAATACAAAAGGTAGCCAATCATAGATAAAAAGGCAACAATTGATTGATAACTATATCCCTTTAGGCCTATGATATTCTTAACAATCAATCTGGTTTGATAAAACAATGTCACATGAAACGTAAGCCTAGATGGATATTAAAAATAGCTTGAAATTGAAGAAAAACATGTTATCACAACAATATCAAATCATCATACCACAAACATCATCTAATCAAATGCATAAGAGCACTAGACACTTATAGCAAACAAAGACATAAATCTAGAAAATATTATATTAGAAAACATGGTAAAAGGTCTTACAAAAAGTTGTGAAAGGTTACAAGAGATGAGGCTTTGATGCCTTGAAGAACGATGATGAATTCTTAATAATCTTAACCTTTAAATACTACTGCTTCTACCCATGAATTTCTGGAGTTTTTTTGAGTTTCCATGAGAGGTTAGATCATAACTAGAGAATATGAGAGGATAGATGAGGAGAGAATGAGAGAGATGAAATTTTTCTCCACCCCAAGGCCTCTTTATATAGCACTAGGATGACCAGGGATTTTAAAGCTTTTCTTGGAGCAAAAGAACCTTTTCTTGCCAGGGAAGATAGTTTAGATCCGTCATAAGTCGGTTATGAAGCTTCTAGATACAAAATGAAAAACCGAGCGAACACGAGCCGTGCGGCTCCTTTTCTTGATGTGCGGCTCCCCTCAGCCGGGCTACTAACCACTCGCGCGACTGGCTCTTCGATTCATGGTCCGGATTCTTCGGTTTTGCGTTCTGACTTCTTGTTTGAGTTGTGGTTGGTCGTGGGTCATCATACTTCAGTATTTCTTCATTTTAGCTTTGTCTTGGTACTTGGAAGCTTGAATGGTTGGTTCTTTTGTTGTTGAAATGCTTTCGAGCTTTGATCTTGATGTGGGATTCTTCGTACTTGATCTTTTTGTTGTTTCTTCATCTTTTTCTTGCTTTTTCTGTACTTAGATACAAATATGATTGCAAACACACTTTGATACAATTAAATAACAAACACCATAGATAAATATCCAAATAACTTATATAAAAGTACAAATAACGCGACTAAAAATATACTTAATTTGAGCGTTATCAAGATCTGTGAGAATATTGAGAGTGTGCAATTTGTTTGTTAAAAAAAATAAAGAGGACGATGGGCTAGACATCATGTGCTATTGGTAGCCCAAAACCAAATCTGCCCTATTTTGTCGCCTAACGTGATGACAATAGTATATTAGGGTATGTTTAGCGAAATGGGTTGGGGTTGGGGCTTGGGCTGCTGTTAGGCTGAAGCTAAGGCTTATTATGGGAAAATTACTAAAAAAACATAATCAAATGAGTTTTTTATATATGTTAGATATTTTTGTTCTGGTACAAAAGGCTCGATCTAAAGTTTTTAGCCCATTTTATTGGCTTTGACTTATAGAGACTTATGACTTATAAGCCATTTCATAAGTACGCATGAAAAACGAGACTTATTTTATAAACCGACTTATTTTAAAAGCCTAAACCTCGATAAGCCTTGATAATCTCCAATAAGCCTCTCGTCAAACATAGTAATAATGATACTATTATACGTGTGACGTCAGGAATTGGTATATGTATAATACAATAGGTTTGCAAGAGACAAAGTATACACAGTATAATGAATATTGAATTGACCACACATCTAATGGTGTGATGTATCTATATTTATAATGACAAGAATACAAGATAATCAACTCCTATAATTGTGGAGTGATAGAGTATATCAACTCCTATAATTGTGGAGTGATAAGTACAAATATATTTAGTCAATATTATCTAATAATGCTGCTTCCGGTTCTACCAAAGATAGAAAAGGACCTCCGGCCTTGTAGGGAGTGAGTATCGAACCCTTGACCTATGTCTCCAAAGACAAATGTGTTAACCACTTGATCCAACCCTACTCTACTCTTCCTTCATGGGACCCTTCATGTCTTTATCATAATCATATATATGGGATCCCCATATATATTACATAGTATGTCAGTGTGACTCTTGGGTGTTCATATTGCCTTCATGCACATGCTTCCGAGTTTTAAATAAAAGTGAAAATTATATAGACGATCACTTTTACTACAACAAGATGTAGTAGATTTACAAATTGTTTGCCTAGATCCTCAATTTATTTGAACAAAATATAACCAAAACAGTGATAAAGTTATTATGGAGTATAGATCACTCAATAACTTTATGTCAGATCATAAAGTAAGGTAGTTGGTAATTTTAGTGTTATCAATTTATTTTATGTAATTGTGGTTTACTTTGTGACTAATGGCCTTATACAAGTATAGCTCATGACGGGTTAAGAGGTTCGGAGTGAACAGTTGAACACTCGTCAACGTTAGCTCGATATCGTCGGGACAAAGATGCAGGGGGCAGCGCCCCAAAACCTAAACGATTTTTACTATTTAGTATTATCAGTTTTCCCGCTATAAACCCAAACAATTCATCTTTTACCAACCAACACAATGGTTGGAGTATAACCGAGAATAACCGAATTTCGGTTATGAATATAACCAGACTTGGTCTCATTTGAAGAACATAACATAAACAAATATTATAACGTTTCTTGATTGATTTCTCGTGCCTTAGAATTCAATTGTCCTATCTGTCTTATTCAATTAAGGATTTCGTGAACCCGAGGCATATAAGGTCGAAATACTTTAATCTCAAACTGATTACACCATTCAGATTGATATCCAGATTATAGACCATAGAATATAATACGTATGTTACGACATTTTGAGACCATGTATTATGTGACACAAATGCAATAATACGTATGTTACGACATTTTGAGACCATGTATTATGTGACACAAATGCAAGAATATTTCCAATTAGTATAGATAAGTTGAATAATACAACTATAAGTAACATGTTCTTAGTTTTGAGTCAACTTATTGAACATGTCTTAGAGGAAATGTTGTGTATAAACGACATATTTAAGATCTTTATGTGGATTTGATGACCTTTAAATCTGCATAACTAATTAGTTGTCTTTCAAAAGTAGCTATATTTAGTAGTTTTTGTATTTGTAGAAAACGGTTTTAACTTGGTAGTCAAATCAGCTTAACCTATGAACCCGCGACTCAACCGGGTTGATTATTAAAAACCGGGTTGTTTAGCATTGATTCGAAACCGTAATGCAGATAGTATCTGCCCGATGGGATAAGGAGTAAGAAGAAGATGCAACAAGTGAAGACAACCACACTTAAAGTTTGTTACCGTAAGCGTTTCACATTGAAAATCTTTTTGTTGGTTATCTCTTGATGGCTTTAGTATGTTGAGGTTAAAATACTCTTAATCTATGATGTTAAAATACTCTTAATCTATCAGTTGTTGACTCACAGAATGGGAAGATTGTATATGAATGCAAGATGCTCCATATTCTATCTTCATCTTGATCTGAAGTAGCTTAGAAGTAGCTTAGATTGTTGCTTTAGCTCGTGTCCTAAATGCTCGCTTGGCTTTTATTAATATATATCTCGGTTGTTCATGATATTTGTTGTTGTCGTATACTTTGCTACCTTGTTTGAAAGATCAAACCTTCTTGATTGGTTGATGTAAATGAATGATTATAATGGTGAAAGATGAAACAAAAACGAGGCTATATGTGGGTCAAGTTTGTTCTCCGTTAGTTCTTCTAGTTTTGATCAAAAACTGATGTGAAATTTTGCAAAATATAAGAAATAGATTAATAGAACTACCGTAAAATCAGTTTTTCATTTCCCCACCCGCTCATACCAAACACAAGAATTTGGTCTCAACTGATTCTTTGATGTCAATTTTCTCATTACCAAACACTGGAATTAAAAAAAAAATCTCATCAATTTCATTTCTCTTGTTTCCATTCTTTACTTCATTTCATTTCATTGAATTTCTCCCAACCAAACGTGCCCATATATTACTAGTGTAGTTATTTGTTATATCAAGCATGCTACAAACATCAATGATAATCGGTTAATAATGGCCTCAACTGCCCAACGCCTCTAAAAGCCAAGTCATAATTCCTCATGGAGAAATTGACTATATTGGAAGACCTGAGATTTAAAAAGCTAAACTCATACTCCAAATTTTTTAGGCAACCCGGAAAACTGTAATCCACACAAGCCTATTCAATTGACCTACCAAAAACTCCATTTTGGTTGGGGTAATCTACCGTTTCCATAGCTAGGATCATAACCTAAGGTTAACTTCTAGATTGCTAAATTTTGAGTTATGGCTAAATCCATTGTCAAGCACCAGCATAAGAGAGGGATAATGCCACATATATAAAAGAGTGAAGTACATTTTTGGTCCTTGTGGTTTGGTGCGTTTTTCACTTTTGTTCCAAAATTCAAAAACGTTTTGGTTTTAGTCCAAAAGTGATACTTTTGTTTCACTTTCAGTCCAAACATGTTAAAAATTTAGACCAAAAGTGAAATACCCACCAAACCACAGACCAAAAAAACATGCTTATGGACTGAAAGTGAAACAAAAGTATCACTTTTGGACTAAAATCAAAATGTTTTTGAATTTTAGACCAAAAGTGAAAAACGCACCAAACCACAAGGACCAAAAATGTACTTTACTCTATATAAAAAGATATGAATCCCTACAGATTCGACATAAAAGACATCCATCCTTGACAAGTTTCAGTGCCAGTTACATGGTGACCATCATACAATTTTCTGGAAAGATGCTAATTATCAGTTGAACATTTCTCTACTTTGCTGCAGCAACAAGCGCAGATCTTGCTTGGGTAAAAGTAGAAATGACTGATCCCAGTTGCAACTTGTCATTGCACCCAAAAGTCAACCTATACCTGCACAGCCAATAACAATCACAAAAACGCATTTCAGCAACTAATACAACTTGAATTGAAATTCATTTACTATCACATACTCCCAGCTACTTTTTCGATAAAGCTAGCATTATCCCTTTTGTTGCAGAAATGATATGCACAGGACCATTCGATCCTTCTCTCTTTAGCTATATTTTTATTTGATCCATTTGAGGTATATAACACTTTCCAAATTAACCCATTCATTACCCTTTTAGCTATATGATATATATCTTTATTTAACACATGTCAGATAAAACACAATCTAAAATACCCATCCATAAGTAAATCGCTAGACATTGCCAACTCTGCAGAAATGAAAGGTAACATACTCGATATCAGCCAAGTCATTGATGAGCTGGACTCTAACATCTGAGGGCATTTTGATTTTGAAAACAAACCTGAAAACACACACGTATCTTTTAGTAAGACAACTGCAAAATAAGTAGTAGCTTACTAGCCAGATATATGAGACTTACATAGTTACTTCTCTTACGATGTCCACTAATGCCAATCCTTTAGTTGCCTTCATATTGGATATTTCTACTAAGAGTTAAGCAGCAACCAACAAAGATAAAGAAGAAAAGTAAAAGCAAAAGATGCTGGGAGGAGGAGATTCCTCTGGGATTGCATGCTAAAAAATAAATCTAAAATTAACTAATGTTGGATACGTTGAAAGCTGGATGAAAAAGGCTCATTAAGAAGCCAGTACGATATCTGCTCAATGTCTTTAGGCAATGGATTGCCAGTGCAGAGGTAGACAGCTTCTTCAGTTATCTGCTGAGAAGCCATATGTGTTGACTGCATGAATTAAACACAGTGGAGTTATTAGCTTACTTGTAATCATAACAGACATCAAATATCAGCCAAGAATCTCTCTGTGAACCACATCATATGTATGCCTGTGTATTCTCTATACAAAGACTACTCTTGAAGCCAGCATATAAATACTATTGACTAGATTTTTTTATACCTAAATTAGGACAATAATGTGCTTCCTTCAATAATTCAGACTTATTTAAGGCATATGTATACCGTGTGTGTGTGAGCGCACGTGTATTGAAGTTTCTAACACAGCTACATTGATAGACGTATCAAGTATGTGCTAATAAATTTCAATTCACGATGAATATCTCATTTTTATTCAGCTTATTAAAACAAAATAAGATGACTAGTTTACATTATGCTTTTCTTAGCTGATGCAAAATGTACATGTAGCCTCGAAGCACAAATGAATCAAATATAACTTCCTACTTTGATAAAAAGTAAATATTCGCACGATAAAGACTGAAGAAACTGTTAACTGAAACAGATAGTGAGCAAGAAACAGATTACCTGCAAAATGTTCAAAGCCTTCCTCATATCACCATTGCTAAGCCGTACAAGAGCTTTCAATCCATCTTCCGTCACGTCAAGCCTAATTTAACATTTATCAGTATTAAAATCAGGGGTTTCTTAAAAGATGTCTTGTATCATTACCAAAGGGGGCAGAGTTCAAAAGTGAACATGAGCCAAAACATTAAAAACCCTAAAAAAACTCGATCACTATTACATATATACCATACATAGTTCCCAATATGATTCAACTAAGGTGTAAGGAAATTGAATGGGCTTAGGAGCAAAAAAAATCATGGTAAGGTCAACTTTGATCATCCAAGGATAAGTAGTGAGCAAAATGTTTAAAAAAAACTGAAAACAATCAGTATGCAATGTGGTTCTATATGAGATCCCATGCCGGTTTACAAGACCTGCTAGCTACGATGCATACTTGAAAACTATGAACAGATGAAAGGCATCTATGTACAAATCATACATGCATAATGAACGTTCGTTAAAAGTAACCACATTCTATAACAACATACAATTATGTGACATATAATTTCTTTAAGCAATGGAAAGAGTAAGTGGGGATCATCAGAAATCAAGTCAAGCTTTGAGCTTTTCAAGAAGAAAGCTAGCAAACCTACCCTTCTGCAGTAATCACATGTTTGAGTCGTTCATTGACATGAACAGCATCCAGAGGTGCAAACCGAAATCTAGTGCATCTTGATTGCAGTGCAGGAATAATCTTGTTGACATTATTACAGATAAGTGCAAACCTAGTACTTTTCGTATATCTCTCAATCACTGCATTACAAAAACATTCACCAGTAAATACCCATCAAATAGAAGCACAACCAAGTTACTTCAACATCAAACATTACCTCGCCGAAGAGCAAATTGCGCATCTTTGGTCATTGCATCCGCTTCGTCCAAAAGAACCAGCTTCACCGATGCTTTTGCGCTGACAAACAGCAAACAGACAAAGAGGATACATAAACCGAAAAAACATGTCATCACTAAGTTCAAATAAATACAGCTTAGAGGGGTTTGGGAACTGGGGTTGCTTATTTTTCTGCTTAGTTTCTTATTTCTAAGCAGATAAGCAGTTTCAAGTGTTGGGATCATCCAAAGTCCAAACTGCTTCTGCTTATCAGCTTATTTTAGGAAAAAAATGGTTTTTTGTTAGCAGGTCGACACATGCTTATTGAAGTGCTTATTCGAGATAGAAGTAAAAGTTACTTTTTTTACCATCATATCTAAACCTAAAACCCATTATAAACTAATTAGTTAAAATAATTCTAACAAAATAATGTTTTCTGGTATTATTGCATACAAAGTAAGCAAATATGTACACTATTTCTTGTAGTGCGTAATTAAGCAGCTATTAAGTGCTTAATCAAAACCAGCAAAGCAACCCCAAACACACTCTTAGGGGGATTCAGTATCTAGCAACAACTTTATATCATAAAAGAGTGACCGATAGCCAAAAACCCTATAAGATACAGCCAGTCATATAATAAAAACAACAAAATCAATGATTTTTTACCCAAAAGAAAAGCTCTGAGTACTCGCAAAATCCTGAATCTGCTGTCTAACAACATCAATCCCACGTTCATCAGAAGCATTAAGTTCCAAAACCATATTATGCATTTGTGCCCCAAACAGCTTCCTAGCGACAGCAAGTATAGTCGACGTCTTGCCCGTCCCGGGTGGTCCATACAGCAACAAATGCGGCATCTTGTTCTCACTAGTAAGCCTATCAACTGTTCCACAAATGCCCCCAACAAGTAAAAAACACATCTCAAGACATACCCAATTCAAAATAAATACAAAACATTCAAATGGGTTAAAAAATACAGCAACAAATGAGAAATTTTATCGTCATTAGCGAGCCTATCAGCTGTTAAATGAAATGCCACAATGAAAATATTTTTTGACTTGCCCAATTCAAGATTTGTTGAAAAGATGTGTTTAAGCTATACAACAAACGTGTATTTTTTAATGTGTTACGGTATGACACATGTACCCAAAATATTACTACTCTTTTGGAAGCTGACCTTATTGTTTTGTACTAATATGTCAGTTTTGTAACTGATTACCAAACATTTGAAAAAGTACATGTCTATAAAGGTACCAGAATGGTGATGATTTGGGTAAACGCCCAATAATTGATAATTTTAAAAAGTAAGCATCTATTGTATAGCTTAAACCCTGAGAAATACTCGACTATATAAATAAATAGATTAATAGATGAGGGCATTTTATTCTAACTAGTAAAGCCTATCAACTGTTCAACGAAGTGCCACAACTAAAAAAACACTTTTTTGAGGTAACCATGGTTTCTGACCTTTTGGGCGACTAATCCACGGCGTTTGAACCCACCGCCACACCGACTCTAACCGAGTTAAGCCTCCCTTTTCAGGAGGTTGGTGTGGCCAAGTAGGCCACACACATCTTAAAAAGTGATAGTAAAAGCACATTTTGAGACATACCTAATTCACGATTAATACAAATCATTTAAATGGGATACAGAAATAGAGTAACAAATGTGGCAATTTATTGTCATTGGCAAACCTATCAACCAAGAACGGAACCCAGATAAAATTTGAAGAGGTTCATTTAAGAAAAACTAAAACAATGTTAAAAACACAATTTTTTTTCCAGGTGCATTTAGAAAAATCGAGGGTTTTTACAAAAATTAGCACTACACCGCAAAAATCTATCGGTTACGCTCTACTATCAACTGTTGGAGAAAATACCCCATTGAAAAACACAAATTAAGATTAACCCAATAATATACTACTAATACGAAACATTCAAATGAGACAAAGAGATACAGTAACAAAGATGGTATTAATAAGCCTGTCAACTGAACTGTTCGACGAAATGCCACAATGAAAAAAAACACATTTTGAAGCTAACCCAATTCAAAATTTGTTAAAAGATTAAAAAGGGTATAAGAAAAGTAGGTTTACTTGTATCGATGATGTCGCGATGAGCCGCGACGTCTGCGAGAGACTGTGGGCGGAATTTTTCGACCCATGGTGTGAGTTTGGTGTGTGGTGGTGGTGCAGTGGCTACGGATTTGCCTTTGTTTGTGGTGGTGATGGGTGTCTCGTCGTCTATGTCCATTACATCCGCCATTTTTTTAGGATTGGGATTCAAGGTTTTTTTCTGGGGGTTTTGTGTGTGTGTTTTGCGCGGGAGAAAATCAAGTGTATGGCGCCACACACTGCCTAGGGCTTGCTATTAGGCGGCCTACGATTAATTTTATAATCAATTTTACCACTGAAACATACGGGAGTAGTACAGTAGTAGTTATTTAATGAGAAAATTCATAAAAGAGCTAATAGATGCGTCTTTACACATTTTGGTCAAAAGTCATTCTAATTTTTAAAAGAGTCCTGCTCTACTGCTTTACCGGGTTAGATGGTTCACACGTGTTATTTTTTAGAAAAATGCTAACAACAACCCTAAGGGTTGTCGTTAAGCAAATAATTATTATTATAATACAACTTATGAATGATTCTGATTGGATGATAATTCCGAAAAAAGTGAAGACAATTTCGGAATTAGTGAATACACATTTGATACTTGATTGTGATTGGTTGAATTTTATTATTACAAACAATTATAATAAAATATATACTCTTAACCATAACATTTAAGGCTGTCATTAGCAAAACATTATTTTTTATTATTAAAAAGTACATATGATAAGATTGTTTGTCTTATTATTAAAAGAGTAAAAGGTCCAAAGTGTTGGGTAATCTTGATGGGTCATGGATCAGCGGGTATGGGTCAGTATTTGGGGCCCAGTTATGTATGAAGATAAGAGTTGATAGGTACCGAAATGCATGGCAAAGGACCAGGGCTTTTACTAGTTGGTTTTACTAGTTCTTGGTTTACCTATTATTCAGGAAGTCATGGGATATACCCACGTCCCATTTCATGCAAGTTTTTATTACTTTCCTGTTAGTATAAATAGTGTAGTAGGTTTACTATGTAAAGTATCAGTTTCCCTTATTAATAGAAAGCATTGAGACCAAACTTGCTGTTTTGATTGGTGTGACCGTGGTACGAGTCCGGCGTTAAGGGGCTGATAACCAACATTTGGTATCAGAGCTGCGTTCGATCGAAGGAGGGTTTGAGAG
>BQNB010174328.1:0-13268 GCA_026074375.1 Tanacetum coccineum
TTTAAAAATTGTTTTTTTATATACACAAAAATATAAAGTTTAAGAGAAAAACTTATTTCTTTGATCATCCTACAAGTTTAATGTTGTTTGTACATACCTTATGTGATTTACATCGGGTGTAAACCAATGTTCGTTTTGATGCATACTTGAGACATCGAGAGATGTTGATGCATGTATGCAATGATGATTTGTGATTACAAGTAACTTGAAAACAAATTTCGGTGTTGATGTAGACTTGAGATGTCGAGAGATGTAGATGCATGTATGCATTGATGATTTGTGATTACGAGTAACTTGCGCACTTTACGTTACGCATTACAAGTCACATGTTTGTCATCACCAAAACATAAAGAGATCGTCTAGATTAAATATCGTAATATTTTCACTAACAATCTCCCCTTTTTTGATGATGACAAACTATGTAAACTATAACACATAGTAAAGTTTAAAAGTTACTCGTTTACACTCCCTTCTCCCCCTTTTGTCGAAGAAAAAAGGTATTATGTGGATATGAGAAAAAGATATGAGAAGATGGTATCTGCTTTGGGTATATACGTTGGAGGAATGAGAAGAAGATAGGTCCTCCGTGTATATAGGTTCGAGGAGAAGATATGAAAAATAAAGGTGAAGGTGATTGTTTGTTTCTTGGATAGTTTAGAAATGGTCATGAGAGGTGAGAATTAGGAAAGATAAGAGGGTAGGTATTTTGAGTGTGTAGGTTGAATGAATGACGAAAAGGTATGTGATCCAAGTATATTGGTTAGAGTAGTGGAGGAGGTGAAGTATTTGGAGTACAAATGAACCCTTCATTGTATTTGACAATCCCCGGTCCTATCTTCCTATAAAGATGAGCTTGCATCATCCTAGTGAAGTTTTCTATCATCACGGTTTAACCAACTCCATGCTATTTATCCACATATCTCCTAGCTCCCCCTTTCTCATTGCGTCCCCGTGATAATTACATTTCTTGTATATTGACTATAACGGATCCATAAATAAATTACCATCAATGCTTGAGAAGTTTGATGCAATTTAAATGAGTAGAACGCTTGCAAGTGCTCCCTCTTGGTGTATGCTCCCCTTGTTCGAGGCACCAAGGAATCAATATATGGATGTGTGCTATAAAACAAAGTTAGTAGACAAGTGCACATATATATAAAGCAAGATATTATAGGGAACTAGACATGCATTTTAGGTGTTAGTATTCTAGAGTATGACACTTTAAAAGAAAGTTAGAAGCTGGACACATGCAAACATTATTTTAAAAACAACAATCTAAATGATATAATTAAAAGACTTAAGACGTATGTTTACGGAGAAAGATTAGACCGACTTTTAATAAACGAGAATGGGATTCGTTTATTGATTGACACAAAATATTATGAGAGTAGCCTTTTAAAAGTAGACGAATGACACTTAATATCTTGGAAAAATAGGTCAAAAAATATATATATACTTTAGTAGAATAAAAAGAAAAATAAGATGAGGATGGAGACGATGTGCTCTTGGATGTGAATGAAAATGATTCCATAGAGCCAAAAAGTGGGAAAGGATGAGCGATACTAAAGAAGGAACGTGTTTACGAGAGGTTGATAGAAAAGATTAATATATCATTTGCACTAACAATTGATGTGCATATGATCATATCGAGACAAAAGTGGATGATTGAGAATTCAAAGGTTTGTTTGGTGTTTTGTTGGTTGACAATGTTGAGAAAGCAAAGGTTGGGATGTGAATAAGGTGAGGTAGTTCTTTCATGGTGGAAGAATAATGAGAGACTCAACAATGTGGTGACTCAATAACACTTGAAGATTGAATATCTTCTTTATGTTCTTCACTTTCTAGAAAGTGGAAAGTTTTACCAAGGAGTGACATTTGCATTTCGCAAATTACTTAAATATTTCAGATGAAATAATTAAGTTGTCAAGGGATATAGGAGGAATTCTAATAGTAACAAGACTACTAGAAGAGAGAAGAAACGTATAGAAGTGAGAAGAAACGTTAGAGATGAGGAGACTATCAGAAGTGAAACGACTACTAGAAGAGAGAAGAAACGTTTAGGAGTGAGAAGAATCGTCTATGAATTTGAGACAAGATATATGCGAGATGTGAGGACCAAGGTTTTTATGTGAGGGGATTCATTGTGAAGTGATGGATTGTAAGTCTATCGATTGTAAGGATTATGTTTGATAATGAGACGCATTTCATTAAGAAATTCACTTGACTCTTGAAAACATAAGCAACGATGCTTATAAGTGTTGGGATATGAGGATGACCCATTAATCTAAAGAGAGATCTTGGGTATAGGTTTGGGTGTAGAGTAGACGTTAACTCGTAGCAAAAGAGAGGAAGTGTTAGGTTATGGAATTAAAAAAAATAAATGGTATTACAAGCTGCTACCGGCAGTCCTAAATATATATGGGAGCCGCCAGAATAGATGTAACACCCCCAAAATCTGGTCGCAGCGGAATGGTAACAATGATGTGCTACTTCATAGTCCAAACGCACAAGTCACAGAAAACGACCTCAAAAGAGACGTTTTATAAAATGTCACATTCAATTTAGTAAAAATGTCAGAGTTACACATGTAACATCCGAGAATTTTCGAAATTTTGAATGACGATTTCAATCTTTGACTTTTAGGGTCTGGCTTGACTTATAAGAACGACCATCTAAAGCACGTTTTCATTATTCGGACTCTAAAGCAATTTGATGTAAAACGACATTCCTGACAACTTTTTAGTTTTGACCGAGAACCGAAAACAGTCAGAAGGTGACTGAAATGCCCTCACAAGATTTTAGAATCAAGAACGAGTACCGGCACAAAAATAATTAAATTACATTTAATTATCACGTTTTATTAAATAAGAATATTTAATAAATTATTTAACATTTTATTCAGTGACGTTTGTTGAAGACGCAAATATTCGAGTAAAATGATCATTTTACGGACAAGTTTATCGGAAATATACAAAATAAATAATAAACGTTTTAAATAAATTTTATAAAACGTTTACGAAAATTAGTCGAGTGAATACTCATTTTTATCAGAAAAATAATTTAGAAAACAATGGCGCAAGTTTCGTGCGTTGAATCATCCGTTAAGTCGTTCAAACGAGTCCCGAACCATTATTTTATAAAATAATACTCACAAGTTACACTTTAGGTCCCTGGGAAAAATTTACACTAGGACCCCTGAACTATTGTATCCTTGTCACTTTGTTTTAAAATTTTACTATAAATAAAATTTTATTAACTTTTCATTTCATTTTTATAAAAACATAACACATACATATACAAATCCTCTCTCTCCCTCTCCAAATGTCCGGCCACAACCAGCCGCCGCCGGCACCGCCTCCAGCCACCACCGCCGCCTCGCTGCCGCCGTAGAAAAACTTTTCCGGCCAACTCCAAAAATAATCTTTATTACCGGATCTACCCGATCCCCATCATCACGCGCTGTCACGCGCCGCCACCATCTCCACCACCTACTGCCGTCGCTGCCATTATCATTATCATCATTTCTCACCCCCACAACATCGCCGCTGTCCCACCACCACAGAGCCACCAAGAGGGTGCGCCGGTTTCGTGGGTTGACAGCCAACAAGGGGTGTTTCGTTCGGTATATATATACATAACACCACCGAGGGGTGTTTTGTTCCGGTTGGCTCCGAATATGCACCAAGGGGGTGCGTTCGGTTACTGTTCACCACACCAAAAGGGTGTGGTTGGGTTTTATAAATGAAAAGGATGCGTCGGGTTTACTATACAACCACCCCTAGGGGTGCGTTTGTTTTGGGTGGCAGCCACCCGACGAGGGTGCGTTTGGCTGTGACAGCCCACATAGGGCGTGTTTGGTTTGATATAAACAGTTAATGGGCGTTTGGTTGATTAGTTAAGGGGTGTTTGGCTGTGACAGCCAACGAAGGGTGCGTTGGTGTTGTTCGCAGCCATGGGGGTGTGTTGGTTTAGCATGAGACTAGTACCAAGGGGCGTTTGGTTCTCGGGTTTCACACGCAAGGGTGTGTTTGGGGTCCGGGTCAGCAGCAAGGGGTTGCGTTTGGGTTGTGTTTCCACCAAATAGGGTGCGTTGGGTTGTAGCATAAGCCCCACATAGGGTGCGTTTGGTTATTTAAAACGGGTTAGGGTGCGTTTGGCATTAAGGACAGCCCGCAAAGGGGCGTTTGGTTAAGGGTTTAACAGCCGAAAGGGGCTGTTTGGGTCGAAGGGTTTGTTTGGTTTGATAACCAGACACAAAAGGGTGCGTTTTATTTTGCACCATAAATATATTAATTGTTTCATTTATTATCGATTTAATGTATATGTGATGAAATCTGTTTAAACTTGTGACGTCTAAGTAAAATATGATATTAATATTTAAAACGGGATTGATATTAATGTATAAGCAATATTAAATGTATTTTAGATGAGTTTTGAGCTAAAAACGGACTTTGGCGCGTTTTTATAACGGATAATTGTGAGCAGAAAACGGAACATGAGATTCGGGATTCGAGACTTTGAAAAGTCAGACTTTGGTTTACAAAATATAACAAATTATATTTTGACGGACGTTTTGATATAAAACGGGACTTTTAACTCCCAATAACGAAGAAACTGGAGTGAAATCGGAATATACACTTTAGTAGAAAATAAGTTAATTTTAATATATATTAAATCTGACAGATCTATTAATTAAACGATTTGAGCACTTTCGAGTCCGTTTCAGCCTTCCGGCGAAACACGAAAGTTGTTCGTAATGACGTTTTACTTTGCCGCGAGGATTGTCAGTTTTAAAATTAAGACATAGCGGGTCAAAACTAAAGGTCGGTTGATCTATTATTTCAATTAATTATATTTAAGACCACTGTTCGGTTCTAAAAACGGAAGGTCTAAAAATAGTAACTTTCGGTAAATATTCGACATAAGCTATGATTGGACGGAAAATAGTATATATTCATATAATATACTAAGGGTTAAGGTTTAAAGACGCGCAAGTGGATTTCTCATCACATGTATATATATGTATAATTTCGTCGTTACGATGTGCGCATCGTTGATCGTATTTAATACGTGTATTATAATAGAGCGACATAATTATAGGTCGTGGCCGAGAGCCGATGTCCGAGGATCGTTGCAGATTACGTTTGGGATTTATTTGGATTATTGATCGTGGTCTTTGATCAAGGTGGGATTTATGCTCCCTATTTTTACTCGTTTTACATTAGTAGGGGTGAGAACATGCCTTGTTCATACTCATTTGACATTAATTCGCTATGGGATACATTATTTGACTTCATTTTTGGTCACAAATATATGTACTTTACTTTTGAAAGGATTACGGATTAGCTTAAGCGGATTGAACTGATGACAAAACGGTACTGCTCGGGTGTTCTTGGAGGGGACACCGGTAACGGGAGTACATATTTTTACTTTACTGCCCGGGTGTTCTTGGAGGGGACACCGGTAACGGGAGGGGAACACATTATTTTAAATCACTGCCCGGGTGTTCTTGGAGGGGACACCTGTGATGGGTACATACAAGTCTACGTCACAGCGTCATGAACTGTAAATCACTTGGAGGGTGAGCGCGAATGTTATGAAATAGATCTATTCGGGTGTGGATCCCTGTTCGGGTGATTAGCTATCGCCGGTAACGAACATTATAGCGTGATGTCCACGCGAATGATATAAAATAGATCTATTCGGGATTGACAACCCCCGTTCGGGTGACTAGCTATCACTGGGAACGAACGTTATAACATGTCGGATCACGTTGGGACTACAGGGCCCCCAACAAATACATACTTGAAACATTTTGGTGACATTAAATTGGTCATGCATTCTTTATAAATCTTTGGGATAAGATTGGTACTTTTGGTGACATAAAATGTGTCATGCATTCTTTATAAATCTTTGGGATTTTTACATGGTACTGTGATGATACAGTGGACAAATACATTCAGTTGAAACTGACATTCTATTTAAACCTAATCTAATGAACTCACCAACTTTAATGTGACACTTTTAAGCATGTTTTTTCTCAGGGAATTAGAGCTTGGATATTGATGTGGCATTGGAGTCTTTAACATTCAAGTTTTTACATGGGTGATGCAATTACGAGACAACTATTATTATGATTTCAGAAATCACGAGATTGTTTTACAAACGACACATTTAGAGGTCGTTCTCTTGTATCTAGCGCTGTGTATTATGAAGTAGCACCCCATGTGGTATTCCGCTGCGTTGTATATTTTTGGGGGTGTTACACTTTGCCTACTCACCCAATCATACAAAACATACCTTCCTCAAACAAACAATCAACTCAGAACTTCATCAAATACAAAGAACCAAGCCATAGTTCAAGACGGCAGAGTTGTTGTTCAGAATGTTCAGGGTTGACAGAATAGAGGTCAGGGGAGCAATACACGGGGTGCAGGTGCAGCTGGTTATGGGGGAGCTCAGAACAGAGTTAGGAATGCAAATCCAGCTCAAGCAAGACAGATTAAGTGCTACAACTGCAACAATATAGGCCACATAGCAAGGAACTGCACTCAGCCCAAGCGACCACAGAACTCAGAATACTTTAAAGACAAGATGTTGTTGATGCAAGCTCAGGAGAATAGGGTGGCATTAGATGAAGAGTAGTTGCAATTTATTGTAGGTGGACAAGACAATGCTGTTGATGAAGATGTCAATGAGCAACCAGTTCAGGACTTAGCACTCAATGTGGATAATGTGTTTCAAACATATGAATGTGATGCTTTTGATTCTAATCTTGATGAGGCCCCTACTGCACATACTATGTTCATGACAAATCTATCATCCGCAGATCCTGTTTATGATGAAGCCAGTCCGTCTTATGATTCAGACATTCTATCTGAGGTACACGATCATGATCACTATCAGGATGCTGTTTGTGAACATCATGAAGTACACGAGATGCATGACGATGTACAACCTAACTATGTTATTGACTCACATGCTGATTATACGAGTGATGGTAATATGATTCCGTATGATCAGTATGTAAAGGACAATGCAATGCCAGTTGTACAAAGTAATGTATCTTCTGTACCAAATGATGCATACATGATGATATTAAATGATACTACCTCCGTCCCATATTAAGTGTCCAGTTGACTTTTTAAAGTTCTTTTTCTCATGTTTGACCTTAATTATTTCTTTTTATGTTATATGATTCTTGATTCAAAATATATGAATTGATAGAGTTTTGAATATATTTTTCATTGGTATAACTTTCATTAAGTATTATACAACACAAACACAAATATTTACGGTCAAAGTTGATGACAAAAGACCTCAAAAAGTCAAACTGGACACTTAATATGAGACGGAGGGAGTATATATGAACCGTCTGCCTAGTGTGTCTCTATGACCACACAGCAAGAACATATCCTGTACCCTCTCTTAGCATGAAAGTTTTTAACAATATGAAGAGGCCTACAAAGGGATATTCAGGCCAAGAAGTTGCTTTATTTCCTACTATGCAAATTGTTACAGAACCTTCCACTTCACCTTCAAGAATCACATCCTCACCTTCCCATTCACCTTCACCTACACCTTCACCTGAACCTTCACCTTCACCTTCACCTTCACCTGATCATATCACTGCTGCTATAACACAACCATCACCAACATAACCATCACCAACACAACCATCACCTAGAGCAGAACACCATCTTCCTACACCTAATGAATCACCTCTCCATGTTGTTCACTCACATGGAAGTGATGAGGGTAGATTGAAACTCAATGAATTGACAGATTTGGTTACCAAACTATTTGATAGGATTGGAGTTTTAGAGGATGACTTGAAGACAATAAAGCAAACCTACAGTTCTGCATTTACTAAGCTCATACTCAGAGTCAAGAAGCTAGAGGCTCAAATCAAGATTGGGAAAGCAAGGAGAAGAGCTAGGATTGTTCATTCAGATGATGAAGACATTGCAGATAATTCTTCCAAACAAGGGAGGAAATTATCTGATGTAGAGGTTCAAGAGAAAGCAAGTAATGAAACTGAACCTGTGATTCAAGATGTGACTCCTACAGAAGTAATTCAAGATCAAGAAAGCAGTGAGAAAGGACAATCTAAAGTTAGTATTGCTGGAACAAAACAAGGTATTGCTAGTGAAGTTCCAATAGTTAGTACTGCTGAGGTAAATCTTAGTACTGCTGGAGGAACTGTTACTTATACAAGAAGGAGTGAAGAGCAAAGGATCAGAAAAGACAAGGGAAAAGCAATAATGACAGAGTCTGAGCCTAAAAAAAAGTCTAAGAAGGAGCTTGAACAAGAAAAGTTGAGTTTTGCTGAAGCCATTAGATTGCAAGAACAAATGGATGAAGAACAAAGGGCATAGATTGCAAGAGATGAAGAAATTGCTAGACAGTGGGATGAAGAAGAAAGACAAAGAGCTATGTCTGAAGCCAAGGCATCTAAGAAGATAGATTGGAATGATCCTTCAGTCATAAGGTAGCATGCTCTAAAGATGAAACCAAAAACAATTGCCCAAGCAAGGAGGAATATGATTAAATACTTGAAGAATCAGGGAAACTACAAGATCAGTGACTTCAAGGGAATGTCTTATAATGAGATTAGGCCAATCTTTGAAAAGGTTTTGGATTTTAATTAACATATTGAGCCTATGGATGTAGAGCATGGAAGTGAAACCTTGAAGTCTCCTGAAAAAATTAAAGAAGAAGATGTTGTTACATAGAAGGAAATGAAAGAAGTTTCTAAAGAATCTGGAGCAAAAAGAAATAAATCTATTCCTAGAAAAAGCACAAGGAAGAGACAAAAGATGGAGGAAGATGCTGAGAAGGAAGAACTCAAAGGATTTTTAGATATAATACCAAGAGAAGTTGTTCCTATAGAGGTTGAATCTCTATCTACAAAGTTTCCAATTGTGGATTGGAAGACTTGTGTTTTGACAGAGAATTTCATGTATTATCAAATCTTCAGAGGAGATGGCAGTTCCAAGAACTATAAGATTTTGAGTGAGATGCTTGAAGACTTTGATAGACAGGATGTAGAGGAATTGTACAGACTAGTCAAGGAAAGGTATAGTGCTTCAAGACCAGAAGGGTATGATCTGATGCTTTGGGGAGATTTACATACCTTATTTGAGCCTGATGAAGAAGATGAACTATGGAAGAATCAGCATGAATATAATGTGATTAGTTGGAGTTTATATGATTTTTGTGGTATTCACATTTTACTGATGCAGAATGGTATAGCCATACATATGCTGACAGAGAAGAAATACCCTCTAAGTCAAGAGATGATTTCCAAGATGTTGAAAAAGAAATTGGAGGTTGATCATGAGAGTTCACAGGCGTTTGAACTTCTAAGGTTTATAAGATCTCAAGTGCAGAAGTAGAAGAAATGTTTGAAAGAATCATCAGCAAAGGAAGAAGACTAGAAGATTTAATTCAGAAGAAACTTGATGATTTGAAGGACAATCACAAGTTTAGGGGAGGATTGTTAGGAATAAATCTTCACAAGACTTAATACTGCCAAGGTATAACTAACAGTACTAATGGAGTTAGTACTGCTAGTACAAACTTAGTACTGCTGGTGTTAGTTAATACTGCTAGGAGAAAGAGTTAATACTGCTGATGGTCAAAGCTGCTGACTTGGAGATAAGTATGCATGGAGATTATTATGGGATGCTGGTAACTGATCCTAAAAGATAGGTATAGGTAGTTATCTTTGTAAAGGACTCCTTGTGTTCTATAAAAGGAGATCCTAGGTTTAGGATAGGATAGACACTCATATATAGACTTAGACGAATACTTTTATATAGATTGTGATAGCTTCAAGGTTGTAACCCCAGTACTACAAGAGTACTCGTATTATTCTAATAATATTGAAGCAGTTTGTTATTACTTCATTGTTCATTGTTTGTTTGGTTATTACTGTTCCATTGCTAAATACTTCTAGAGTATCAAAGTGTAGATTCCGCATATACTTTGATATAACACCAAAGTCTCAATCTTTGTTATTTTGGATTCTTCCAAGGTAATAAACACTTTACTACATAAAAATCGATCAAGGCGTGAGATCAACAGTATGGAAACCAACAGGCAACATACTTACCACTGTAGGTTATCACTGGATGCCCACCGGAAGAACATTCACGTTAGGAGAACAGTGCCCTTTAACTAGGCTCACTAAACCTAACAAAGTATCAGTGATTGCTTATGCTAACCCGAGGGAACCCAACCATAATTGGGGATCCAACTTTCCAAACTCTCTATCTTTGTCTGTTTTCAAATGTAGGTCGTACAGATCGTCCTTTAGTATTTGGACTCAGGTTGTTCAAAACATATGATAGGGGATCGCTCGCGGCTCAGCAATTTCGTAAAAAGGTTCATCGGGACGGTTAGATTCGGGAATGACCACTTTGGTGCTATCATGGGTTATGGAGACTACGTTATTGGTGAAAGTGTGATCTCCAGGGTATACTATGTGGAAGGACTGGGACACAATCTGTTTTCTGTCAGTCAATTTTGTGACTCGGATCTAGAAGTTGCCTTCAGGAAGCATTCTTGCTACGTTCGAGATACGGATGGTGTTGAATTAATTAAAGGTTCTCGTGGTTCTAATTTGTACACTATCTCGATTGAAGACATGTTGAAGTCCTCTCCAATTTGCTTGTTGTCCAAAGCCTCCAAGAACAAATCATGGTTGTGGCATCGGCGTTTAAACCACTTGAACTTCGGTACCATCAATGACCTTGCAAGAAAAGATTTAGTTCGAGGCTTACCTAGATTGAAGTTTGAGAAAGATCATCTCTGCTCTGCGTGTCAACTAGGAAAGAGCAAAAAAAACCCACAAACCCAAAACTGAAAACACCAACTTGGAAGTTCTTAATACACTTCATATGGATTTATGTGGACCAATGCGAGTTCAAACAATTAATGGGAAGAAATACATTTTAGTTATAGCTGATGATTATTTGCGGTTTACTTGGGTTAAGTTTTTGAGATTGAAAGATGAGACCCCAGAGGTTGTCACAAATTTTTGAAGCAAATACAAGTCGGTCTCAACAAAACTATTAGAAACATCCGTACCGATAATGGCACAGAATTTGTCAATAAAGATTTGACTGATTATTATAAACATGTCGGCATTTTTCATCAAAAGACAGTTCCGAGGACTCCACAGCAGAACGGCGTTGTCGAAAGACGGAACCTTACACTTGTTGAGGCTGCTAGGACAATGCTAATCTTTTCTAAGGCCTCGATGTTTCTTTGGCCAGAAGCTGTGGCTACTGCGTGTTACACCCAAAACCGATCCCTTATTCACACTCATCACTGCAAAACCCCATATGAGCTGGTGCATGACAAGAAGCCTGATCTTACCTTTTTCAGAGTCTTTGGTGCTCTTTGTTACCCTACAAATGACAGCGAAGATCTTGGAAAATTACAAGCAACAGCTGATATTGGAATATTCGTTGGTTATGCACCTAGCAGGAAAGGGTATAGAATCTACAACAAAAAAACCCAACGTATTATGGAAACTATTCACGTGCAATTCGATGAGCTGACTGGGCAAATGGCTCCTGTGCAACTCAGTACAGGACCCACTCCTTCTTTTCTGACGCCTGGACAGATAAGTTTAGGGCTCGTACCAAATCCGGTTCCTGCAGCTCCTTATGTACCCTCCATAAATAAAGATCTGGAGATTTTATTCCAACCAATGTTTGATGAATACCTGAAACCTCCTCGTGTTAAAAGACTGGTTTCTCATACTCTAGTAGTTCAAGTTCCAGTCAACTCAACCGGTACACCTTCATCTACTACCATTGATCAAGATGTACCTTCTCCAAGTCATTCACCGTCATCTTCGGCATTACAATCTCCAAGTTTACATCAAGGCGTTGCAGCTAAATCTCCTCTCATGGAAGACAATCCTTTTGCTCTTATTGACAATGATCACTTCATAAACGTGTTTGCTCCGGTACCTAGGTCTGAAACATCATCATCCGAGGATCTTAGTTCAACCGAATCTCCTTATGTCTCTTAAACACTTCATCATCTTGGGAAATGGAGAAAAGATCACCTGCTGAATAATATTCTTGGTAATCCCTCTCGACCGGTATCCACCAGAAAACAACTAGCAACCGATGCCTTGTGGTGCTTGTATAACTCTGTCTTGTCAAAAGTCAAACCAAAGAAATTCAAATCAGCAATAACTGAAGATTATTGGTTTCAAGCCATGCAAGATGAGATTTACGAATTTGATCGACTTCAAGTATGGGAATTAGTACCTCAACCAGACTGTGTCATGATTATTGCTCTCAAGTGGATCTACAAAGTTAAACTTGATGAGTACGGTGATGTTTTGAAAAATAAGGCTCGGTTGGTGGCCAAGGGATATCGACAAGAGGAGGGAATTGACTTCGAGGAATCATTTGCACTGGTTGCACGTATCGAGGCTATTCGAATCTTCATCGCCAATGCCGCCAGTAAAAACATGACCATCTATCAGATAGATGTTAAAACAGAATTCCTTAATGGCGAGTTGAAGGAAGAAGTCTATGTTAGTCAACCAGAGGGATTCGTTGATCCAGATCATCCGACACATGTTTATCGTCTGAAGAAGGCTTTGTACGGTTTAAAGCAAGCCCCTCGGGCGTGGTACGATACCTTGTCACGATTTCTTCTGGACAACAAATTTTCCAAGGGTGCAGTTGATCCGACATTATTCACTAGGAAAACAGGCAAACATATTCTTCTTGTTCAAATATATGTAGATGATATCATATTTGCCTCGACCGACCCTAAAGCGTGTGACATATTTTCCAATGAGATGAGTTCCAAATTTCAAATGTCAATGATAGGACAAATGTCATTTTAGTTTCTCAAAATCCCGAAGGCATTTTTATTAATCAATCAAAATTTGCCTTTGAAATATTAAAGAAATTTGGGATGGATTCGTGTGACCCTGTTGATACACCCATGGTGGATCGACTTAAACAGGATGAGGACCTCTTAGGGATTCCAGTTGACCATACTCGATTTCGTAGTATGGTTGGCTCCCTAATGTATCTCACTACCAGCAGACCCGACCTTGTAATCGCTGTATGCATGTGTGTTAGGTATCAGACTTCGCCTACCAAAAAGCACCTTGAAGCAGTTAAATGGGTCTTTTGGTATCTCAAAGGAACCATTAATTAGGGTCTTTGGTATTCGAAAGACACTGCTATGGCACTAACGGCCTATGCAGATACGGATAGTGCAGG
>BQNB010174330.1:0-13268 GCA_026074375.1 Tanacetum coccineum
TTGCCTTGGTCAAGGGCATTCGGTCAGGATCTGTATTAGGGTTGCTATATAAGTGTGTACTATACCACGAATCACTTGTACAAACGTTGTAGTCTAGGAATGATCGGAAAGTAGCGCAACACCTTCTTAGGAACTTTCTTCCCCGGCGTGTTACTGTCTTTCCATCTACTCGTATTACACACCGGACAGAAATCCAAATCTTTGTTATCGTCTCCCCGAAATAAGCAGCAATCGTGTTCATAAGCATGTATCTTCTTTATTGCATAGTATGACGGTGGGAGCTTGTATCCTTTACTGATGGGAAATACATTTTGGAAAAACTCTAACATTTCATTGGATATAGAATCAGTCAATCTACCTTTAACCTTAAAATAGGTAAACTTTGCCATAAAGTCTAATCGAGTCACATAGTCACGGCCGGGGTACAGCTCCTCTTTGGCACTGGCATATAACTCTTCAAACACGTTACGTGTAGCTTGAGTCGGTTCGTTACTTGTCTCACTAATATCTCCTTGAGTTGGCTCATTGTGTTCATTATTCGGAGGAATATAGCTAAGATCATTAAGTAACGTTGTCATGTCACTCATCTGAGGTTGTCTTGTGTTATCTATTACTGGCGGTGGCGGAGGAAGATCCGATTCATCGTGGTGAACCCATGTTTTATAACCTAGGTCAAACCCATGTCTCATAATGTGGTCTGAAAGGTGTTTGATTGATACCCACAATATTGATCGACAAGACTTGCATGGACATCTTATTTTCCCGGCACTATTCACTAACGGCTTGCAATGATCGATGAATTTTTCAAGACCGATATAAAATGCTCATTCATGATGCTCTAAAAGTGTCCAACTCTTATCATCGATTACCATAACTGCGTTTTATCGATACATTTAGTTATTATATGCAACTTAATTAAACACATTCAACCGAGGAATACGAGATGTTTTGTTTACCTAGTGCAACTATGAAAGGCAATCATAACCCACTCTTTGAATGATTCGTCTCATATATGAATCCGTATAACCGATTTACTATTTGAGAAAATTTTGGCAGCATTTCCCCTCAACTCCCCAAATATGTGTTTAAAGACATATTCGTAGGAGTAAAGAAGAAACACTGTCGAAATCATCTCAAATAGTAAACCAATTATACGCATTCATATCATAAATGAGACAAAACATTCAAAAAGCAGTCCCAAACTAGTGACTTTCCAAAATTAATTTCTAATAAATTAATATCGGACGGGTTTTCTATAGAATGATTAATTTCAGGCGGGGATTTTCTGAAATTAATCACTAAAATCCTAAAACATTCCTAAAGGGTTCAATAAAACAAATACCAAACGCATATCCATTTATATCATATAAAAACATACATTTAAATCAAATAAGCTGTTTTTAAACAACTTTTAAAATAAGCTGTTCTTAAACAGCTTATTCTGATAAGCTGTTTAAAAGCAGCTTATTCTGATAAGCTGTTTATAAGTAGCTTATTTTAACTTATTTCGGCATATATGAGCTTATTGTATTAATAACCACCCCGGAGTAAACAAACGGCTTATATCACAAAGTTTTATTGTATTAATAACCACCCTGGAGTAATAACACAAAGTAAACAAACGGCTTATATCAACAAAGTTTTATCATTAACAACTTATTATAATTATCAAACTTTCATTAACCAAACGGCTTATATCTAATATTTCACTTCCAACAACAATAATAACCACTATATCCGTATAAACACGAAACATACATAATTTCAACCCAATTCAACTAATAATAACTATAAACTAACAATATTTAAACAATAAACATTCCCCGGCGACACATTCCCCGGCGACATGTCACCCGGGATACCAAAATGTGAAAATTTTTTTATAACAAACCTTGGATGTGGATTCGGCTCGTTGTCGCTCGACTGTCAACTCGGCTCGATCTCGGCTCGTTCACCTTCTTGGCTGCCGTCGGGTACAAACTGCCAAAACCAAAAAAAAAATTTACTTAAAATTTTTTTATAATTAACAACTTCTTACAAAGATAATAATTTTGTTTAACCAAATCATATTATAATTAACAAAATTAAAAAAAAAATATACAACCAAACCACCTGTGACGTCGAACCAAAAACAAAACTTATCACGCACCACCAATAATTAGAGGGTTAGAAAAAGCAGATATAGAATTATCATTTAGAGGGTAAAGAAAAGAATTATGGTTTAGAGGAGGAGGAGGTGCTCATGTGCTCTTGTAACCGTCAGTGGGGGTGGTGAAGGAGGTGGTGGTGGTGATGTAGGTGGTGGTGGTGCTCGAATTGTTTGTGATGGTAGATTTTCTGGAGGTGGGGCGCTGTAAAAATTGCCAAGAAGCAGATGTAATTTTTTTTTCGTTTTTGTTATACTGTAAAGATGCAACAAATCTACTTTATCAATAATTGTTTTCCCCGGCGACATGTCGCTGGGGAAACATTTATTTTTGTCGTTTAGCGTATTTGGCGGGGTAACGAAAATTTTGGTGGGTTATTATCCCCGGCGACATGTCGCTGGGGAAAACTTAAAATTAAATAACTTACTTTTATTAGTATATTTAATTACCTTTTTAAATAAATATTAAATAACTTTTTTTAGTATATTTTATTAACTTTTTTATAAAATATATAATAACTTTTTTATAAAACATATAACTTTTTATAAAAAATATAAATTGGTTCGTTTCGGCCGGGTCGGTCCGGTTCCTCGTCGTATATAATCTTATCTAAAATGATTTTTTATAAAATATATAACTTTTTATAAATAAAATATATAAATTGGTTGTTTCGGCGGGTCGCTGTCTGGTTCCTCGGTTCGTATATAAATTATAATTCGAAAATGATTTTTTATAATTACTTTCCCCGGCGACACGTCGCCGGGGGAATCATCAAAAAATAAATAAAATAACTTGTTTTTTTGTTATTTATTAATTTTTTTAATCAAAATATTAAAATAATATTTTTATAAAAACATATACTTTTATAAAAAAATATAAATTGGTTCGTTTGGCCGGTCGGTCCGGTTTATCCTGTTTCTGTATATAATTATTATCTAAAATGATTTTTTATAAAAAATATAAACTTTTTATAAAAAATAAAATTTGTTCGTTTTCGGCCGTGGGTCGATCCGGTTCTCGGTTCGTATATTAATTATTAATTCGAAAATGTTTTTTTACTAATTATTTGTCCCCGGCGACATGTCAGTGGGAATCATCAAAAATAAAAAAAAATAACTTGTTTTTTTTGTTATTTATATAATTTTTTTATAAAATATATAATAATATTTTTATAAAATATATAAACACAATTTTTATTATAAAAAATATAAATTGGTTCGTTTCGGCCGGGTCGGTCCGGTTCTTCGTTTCGTATATAATTATTATCTAAAATGATTTTTTATAAAATATATAACTTTTTATAAAAAATATAAATTGGTTCGTTTCGGCCGGGTCGGTCCGGTTCCTCGTTTCGTATATAATTATTATCTAAAATGATTTTTTATAAAATATATAACTTTTTATAAAAAATATAAATTGGTTCGTTTCGGCCGGGTCGGTCCGGTTCCTCGGTTCGTATATTAATTATAATTCGAAATGATTTTTTATAATTACTTATCCCCGGCGACATGTCGCCGGGGAATCATCAAAAATAAAAAAAATAACTTGTTTTTTTTGTTATTTATATAATTTTTTTATAAAATATATAATAATATTTTTATAAAATAATATTTAGACGTTCAACGGACGAGTCGATATGGTATGGTTGTACATTAGACGTTCAACGGACGAGTCGATATGGTATGGTTGTACATTAGACGTTCAACGGACGAGTCGATATGTTAAGGTTATACATTATTACGTTTCATCTACGGTAGAGTCGATATGGTATGGTTATATATTTAGAGTTCAACGGAAGAGTGATATGGTATGGGTTGTACCTTAGAACGTTCAAAGGACGAGTTCGATATGTATGGTTGTACATTAGGCGTTCAAACGGACGAGTCGATTTGGTATGAGTTATATATTACGGAAGTTTCAACGGAAGAGTCGATATGGTTATGGTTATACATAGACGCTCTCAACGGGATGATCGAGATGTTAGAGTTTACGTTAGACGTTCAACGGACGAGTCGATATGGTATGGTTGTACATTAGACGTTCAACGGACGAGTCGATATGTTAAGGTTATACATTAGACGTTCAACGGACGAGTCGATATGGTATGGTTATATATTAGACGTTCAACGGAAGAGTCGATATGGTATGGTTGTACCTTAGACGTTCAACGGACGAGTCGATATGGTATGGTTGTACATTAGACGTTCAACGGACGAGTCGATATGGTATGGTTATATATTAGACGTTCAACGGAAGAGTCGATATGGTATGGTTATACATTAGACGTTCAACGGATGAATCGAGATGTTAGGGTTATACGTTAGACGTTCAACGGACGAGTCGATATGGTATGGTTGTACATTAGACGTTCAACGGACGAGTCGATATGGTATGGTTATATATTAGACGTTCAACGGAAGAGTCGATATGGTATGGTTGTACATTAGACGTTCAACGGACGAGTCGATATGGTATGGTTGTACATTAGACGTTCAACGGACGAGTCGATATGGTATGGTTATATATTAGACGTTCAACGGACGAGTCGAGATGTTAGGGTTATACGTTAGACGTTCAACGGACGAGTCGATATGGTATGGTTGTACATTAGACGTTCAACGGACGAGTCGATATGTTAAGGTTATACATTAGACGTTCAACGGACGAGTCGATATGGTATGGTTATATATTAGACGTTCAACGGAAGAGTCGATATGGTATGGTTGTACCTTAGACGTTCAACGGACGAGTCGATATGGTATGGTTGTACATTAGGCGTTCAACGGACGAGTCGATATGGTATGGTTATATATTAGACGTTCAACGGAAGAGTCGATATGGTATGGTTATACATTAGACGTTCAACGGATGAATCGAGATGTTAGGGTTATACGTTAGACGTTCAACGGACGAGTCGATATGGTATGGTTGTACATTAGACGTTCAACGGACGAGTCGATATGGTATGGTTGTACATTAGACGTTCAACGGACGAGTCGATATGGTATGGTTATATATTAGACGTTCAACGGAAGAGTCGATATGGTATGGTTGTACATTAGACGTTCAACGGACGAGTCGATATGGTATGGTTGTACATTAGGCGTTCAACGGACGAGTCGATATAGTATGGTTATATATTAGGCGTTCAACGGACGAGTCGATATAAGTGTACTCAAGGCAACAATGGAAATGCATATGCATCCGGAACAACATACAGTTAATTTGGCTGCACTATTTCACGAAGTTCTCAATAAAATGGAAAAACTTGATTTGGAGTAGTTTGTCATGTGCAATGTAATTCGTATGATTTCGAGTAGTTTGACATTTGCAATGTAATTCGTATGTTTTATTTATTGTATGTGAAGACTTTGTTTAAACTTATATGATATGAATGTGTTGATGTATAACGATATGAATGTGTTTACGTATAACGATATCACCTTAAAAACATATATATATTTTTTTGTTAAAATATACGGAATATCGGACCGAAACAAATCTAAAAAACGTAGTTTAATTAAAAGTCAACAAAGTCAAACGTTTTCCCCGGCGAAATTATTTTATATCAAATAATTTTAAATAATATATTTTTTAAATATTAATTATTAAAAACTCTAGTTTTTTAATAAATATAGTTTTGATATATTAATAAAACTTTTAGTAAAAAATATAGTTGTGAGTTGTTTGTGATATATTAATAAAACTCTAAAAAAATTTAATAACAGTTTCCCCGGCGACATGTCGCCGGGGAAAAGTTCAGAACACTTTGACTAAATTTTCTACGAGAATTGATGCCACGTAGGATCTATTTTTTTCGTTTAGTGCACATTCTCCAGCGACATATGTCGCCGGGGAAAAGTCCGTCACCTGTTCTCATATTTCTTGTAGTGAGTGAAGCTGCTTGTCGATCTTATTACATTAAGTTGGTTGTAGAGAAAGAAAATTAAGTTGACGGTAATATGACAGTGATGATCGCGATCATAGGCTTCCTTATTACGCATATCCTAGTCGAGTAAAACTGAGCCTTAATATCCGAACAATGTGATTATGGGTTCAAATCACTACTAAAACAAATGTATACACATACACTTATATTTCATTTTAAAAACTTATTTCTAGAAACTGCTTTCTTATGAACCTATTCCTGCATCTCTATTCGGAAAAGTTAGCATTAACGTTAATGATGTCACGAATTTACATCTACCCATTCTATCCCCACCTTTGTTCCAAAAGGACCTTGTATGTGAAAGTAAAAAATTAAAACTAGAGTTTATGGTCTAAGCACTTTAGAAATAAGAGTAAATTAAGTTTTTAATAAGTATTTTTAAAATGATAACTATTTTGATTAATAGACCATATGAGCAGACCTACACACCTAAGTTAGAGTGTGCGCATAAATGGTTTTAAAAAAGTTTAGTGCAATAATTTTAACTTTATACATTATGGTGCATAATAAATCTAATAAAACAAAATGTATATTTGCAAATGCATTATGCAATAAAGTGAGGCGCACAAATTGACTTTTTATTCAGTTATCTCATTCCATAGTTGTTAAAACTTAAAGTCCATAGACATTGACATTACTATATAAGTGACACACATCTTAACATATCCATACAACAAAACAAGATACAAAACAATAAAAAAAAGATTTGTATCAATGGCAAGGATGACAATGAAGATTTTATGTGTTATTGTGGCTTGCATGGTGGTGGTAGCACCATATGCCGAGGCTCTTACATGTAATGATGTAACGAGCAAATTGGCACCATGCTTAAACTACCTAAAGTCTGGTGGCAAGGTGTCACCAGCGTGTTGCACCGGAGTTAAGGGACTAGCCTCCGCTGCTCCCCTGACAAAAAGACGGCATGCACTTGCATGAAGAGTGCTTATAAATCATTCTCTGGCATCAACGCTGATAATGCTCTTGGCCTTCCTCGCAAGTGTGGCGTAAATATTCCCTACAAGATCAGCCTTAGCATAGACTGCAACAAGTATGCTAAATATATACACTTGTTTTACCTCTTTTGATTTAAGGACTGTATGCTTCAATCAAGTTATAAAAATCATCCACATGTAATAAAACTTGTAAACTTTTGCCTAATAAATTGACAGATACAATTCTAAATCAACAAGGCCAAAATGTAATATGCGTTTATGTAGCTATTGGTCAAAAAGCTTCTTCTGTGGCTCAGGTAGTAACTAATTTTCAGGAAAGGCCTATTTATACAGAATGGTAAAGGGGCCGTCTATGATCATCAATCATAGAAATGAAATAAAGAGATATTTTAATCCTTACCAACTCGATCTTGTCGCCCCTGGCAACAAACATGATTTAGCAATAGCACCGGCAAATAATAGAACAGCGCACAAAGTAACAAATAAAAAATTGACCTCATTATTCGAAATCAAGTTATTCAATATTTGGAATAAATCACGAAATTCGAAACTCCCCGTTACCCAATAAAAGCCTAAAATGCCTAATAATAAACCAAAATCAAGATGATACATTAGTTACGTATATTAGACAATAGAAAACCCTAATGGACCCGAACTTACATATGGGCTCGAGCCTTATAATCTAGTAACTAATAATTTGTGGTTCAAAAACTATTGAAGGTAACTTTTCTATATGGTTTGGTTTTTTGCAGGGTGAAGTGATCAGCATATGGTGTAATGCTTGGAATCGTAATGTGTCACTTGGGATGTCGAACGTTTGATGATCGTTGAATAAAACCATTATATACGTTTAAACCAAATAATATCGGACTATATATTAGTATCTATTTAGAGGGACATGCTTATCATGTCCGTTTAATCTGTTTTGTATTGTATTGCCAATGTATGTTTTGTATTGTTATAAAAAACCCGACATTTCTCTCCTTTGTCGCTTCATGTGCTTCCGAGTTCCAACTGAACCTAATTAAAAAATAACAACAGCATAACAAAATGAACAGCTTGATGGGCAAAGTTGGTGATGGTGGTTGGGTCGAGCCGTTTGAATGGTCTTAGCAAGAGAGTATTAGATAGGATCCCTTTTTCCATTTGTGAATCTGTCAACTTCTGAACAGTTCTAGTTTACACGTTCAATTAGCAAGAGAGTATTAGATGATAGGTTAGTTGGTCCAAATTCTTTGTGATCCATTAAATTTCTGGTAAGGCTTTGCTTATTCATACCGCTATGAATTATTATAAACTGATATTCAATGAATGACAACGGGGACACAATCGATAATAGGACTTTTGTATTGTCTTACATTATAAGACCTATTAAGTTAGTTTGTTCGAGCGTGATTGTGGGTTTAGGTCCATTATAAGGTTTTATTTTCTAGAGGTGCGTCTCGTTTATCAATCTTGGGATTAGGTTAACAAATTCGCTTCCTCGTCCACCTTCAGTTGATATAAGATAATTACGGTTGTTAATGATGGTAGTGCTTGACCCGTACTTCTTAACTTTATACCAAACTTATCATAGTCTAATATTAACACTGGATACAATTAAATACAATGAAATGCAAATCAGCATACATAAATATTGCTTTGTATTATATAACAAGGTTTTCCATTTATATTATAGGGTTTTAAATCTTGCTCATCCGAGTTCCATTAGCATTTTGCATTAATCTCACTTCACCCTGAAATCAACCATATAAAACAATTTTAGTATATCTTATGAAAACTACTTGAATGTTAAATAAAATTTGAAATGAAATGCTTAGATTTGACATACTTGGTGCAATTAGTCGTGGGGCTAGTGTAGGTAATGCTAAGACCGCATTTTCCAGAAAGCCCGACGGCGTTGTCGTGGTTGATGGGGGAAGATTGGTAAAAGTTCATTAGGCAATTACATGCTTGTTGCCGGTCAGGGGTTGTTTTTGCAGCGTTGCTCAATTTGTTAAGTCCGTCGCAACATGTTGGTGGAACTGGACCACCGCTCGTGATGAGGTATTTTACGCATGGGGCAAAAAAGCTTGAGACTGTAGGACATGTAATTATAGCAGCCTCCGTATATGGCATCGACGCCAGCATGCAAGCTACTATAACACATAAAACCTTCATTAGTGTAGCTACCATTGTAGAACAATTTGTTTAGTTTTTGTATGTTTATGTATATATCTTGTTTTTGTGCAAGAAAATGTTAAGGAGCGCCATTTATTTATAGGAAATGTTTATGCTTATGCATGTGCATTTACCACCAAAGAAAGTTGGGTTCAAATTTTTTTACTGTTTTTTAAAATTGGCTTCTTTTTGGTACATTATCAGAATATATGAGCTGGTTCACAAGTGAGTGTGGGATAAAGTAGTATCTCGCCAAATACCATATACTTTTAGTCATAAAGAAATCAACCTATATAATCATGGTGTTTGGGTCGATAAATAGTCATTTATAATGTACAAATTGCTCTTATCATCCATATTATATGTTATAGATTATAAGGTTGCATTTAGATGAAAAGAAACACATTTACTTTTTACAAAATGTTTTGCACAAAATAAAGAAAATAAAGATTGCGCTCAAATCACAAATCTCGTAACAAATTATATACAAAACACAAAACATGTATTTCTCTACCTAATAAGAAAAACTACATAAAACATTTTTCTGTTTTTCTTGTTTCCCTCCCTTGTAACCCCTTGTTTTCTTAAAATAAAACACAATATCATATCAACACGCTAATTTTTTATATTTTACGAAAAAATAAAATCCCCTCCTTTTTCACAAATCTGAAAATAGAGAATTAAAAAAAATCTCTAACTAGACGCACCCTATTCGTCTCCTTTCGATATATTCTATTTAAATTTTAGCACATACATAATTATATAACTATGTTCATATGCTCATTCTATTTCCACCAATGTGGCTAATGGTTTCTTGTAAATATTGTTACTCAACAAATAACATCGAAAGAAAAGAAGGATAAGTAGGTAGATAAAAATGACACCACATAGTTGGACATTTGGTTTAATTTCTGAAAGATAAGGTATTGCCATCTTGATGAAAAGAATTATTGCGTTTATAATCAAACAACAAACGTATCTACTGAATGAAGAAAAACCATGTGAAACAATCTTGTTTATTCCGTATACGATTAAAGCTATACTATAAAGTAAATAAACATTTATCAACTAATCCAACTAGTTTAAACCACTGTCACAAATATTCAAATTAAGTAAAACTTTCTTTTTTCATAAAGTTGAGTTGCCACTTAAAATTTTCTTAAATCGTCAATTACTAATTCCAAGATGAACACTTCCACTCTATACGATGGTATGCTCTTAGGTCTTCAAATTTTATCTAAGTCAATAAATTAATTTATGCTAGTTATATAACACCTAAAGCGATTTTATTTGTTTGTAATAATTTTAATAATCCTTCAATTTTATTTTTTGCGAATTGAAGCTTCATAATTGTGAAGCAAATTACAGTTGTTACTTCAACGAGACGTGTCCACACCCGTGCGTTGCACCAGGCTTTGTCTTTGAGAAAAATGTGATTGTTACTTATATGAAAGGTACTAAAGCCTTAATGAGCCAAATTTAAGTATTTATAAAGCCTCGTCCTTAAGCTTAGGATTACAGATCTATTAAATGGTGAAACTTTGTGTGTTCTTTCATTCATCAATCGTTACAATTTATATGGGTACAAGACTATGTGGATAGACAACTAATTAATGCTTGACAAGCTAATGACCGACAAGTAATTATTGATAGGATAATGATAATCTGCTATGCTAACACTCTCCCGTAGTTCGAGTAAGAGGAGGCCGTACGCTCAAACTGGATCAAAATTCTTCAAACAATGCGTTAGGCAGCCCCTTGATGAAAATATCGGCATATTAGAAATGAGAGGGCACATGTAGAACTCTAACCTCACCAGCAGTAACCATATCTCGAACGAAATGAATGTCGATCTCAATGTGGTTCGTCCGTTGATGTTGAACAGGGTTGGCAGACATATAACAGCACTAACGTTATCACAGTAAACTAGAGTTGCAGTCGATAAAGGAGAGTGTAACTCACGAAGAAGATTATGAAGCATGCTGTTTCTGCTACAACGTTAGCAACACCCCGGTATTCAGCTTCGGCACTGGAGCGTGAAAGAGTGTGTTGTCGTTTAACGGACCAAGATAATAAGTTATCACCCAAAAAGACACAATAACCTGAGGTAAACCTGCGTGTAGATGGACAACTCGCCCAATCAGCATTAGTATAACCAACCAGAGAGGTAGTGGAGGACACATATAAGTGAAGGCCTAGATCCAAAGTACCCTGAACATATCGCAAGATACGCTTGAGAGCAGCTAAATGTGGCTCTCTCGGATCATGCATATAAAGGAAAATATGTTGAACTGCATAAGACAAATCTAGACGTGTAAAAGTAAGAAATTGGAGCCCTCCTACAAGGCTGCGATATAAAGTAGGATCCTGAACAGGAGCAACTTCCAGACCCAGTTTAGACTCTGTATCAATGGGTGTCCGAAAAGGGTTACAAGTAACCATGTGAGCATGCTCAAGGAGCTGTAGAGCATACTTTTTTTGTGACAAAAACAAACCTGTAGGAGTACGATTAGCAGAAATACCAAGAAAGTAATTAAGCGCCTCAAGATCAGTCATGTCAAACTCGTTATTTAGAGTACCTATAATCTGTTGAGGTAGAGCTGGACAGGAAGCTATGAGAATGATGTCATCAACATAAATAAGTAAGTAAGCAACCTGAGAACTCTATCTATAGATAAACAATGAGGAATCGCAGCGACTATGATAAAATCTAACTCGTGTGGCACAACCTGTAAACCGCTGAAACCAAGCACGGGGTGCTTGTTTCAATCCATATAAAGATCTCTATAAAAGACAAACATGATGAGGATACCGATTGTCAACAAAACCAGGAGGCTAATTCATGTAACCGTTAAGAAAAGCATTCTTAACATCAAGTTGGTGTATGGGCCACTGACGAGACACGGCAAGGCTAAGGACCATGCGAATGGTGGCCGGTTTAACGACCGGACTAAAAGTCTCATCAAAATCAACACCTAGTTGCTGACTACTACCTTTAGCAACTAAACGAGCCTTATAGAGGCTCAAAGTCCCGTCAACATGAAACTTATGCTTAAACAACCACATAGAGAGAACCATATTAACACCTGTGGGCCTTGATACAAGTAACCAAGTTCCAATTTTAACCAACACATTATATTCATCGTACATAGCGTTACGTCAGTTTGGGTCCTTTAAGGCGTGAGACAGATTTTTAAGGCTAGTAGAAATAGAAGAAGTGTGTAAAGACAAGCGATAGATAGGTTTGACAATGCCTGATTGCGACCGAGTAATCATGGGATGGGTACGAGGAGGTTCGTGTACAGTTTTAGCGGTGGTGGTAGTTGACTGGTTTGATGGGCCGAAGTAGATGGGCCGTTGGTTGTGGGCTATCGAAGTTTGGAGGGTGGATTAAGGTGAAGGTGATGGGTCGGCAGGAGTTGGGCCTTGGGGTGTTGGGCCATATGGGGTGTTGGGCTCCGCATTAAGGATGATCGTATTGTAGGGCTAAGTCGTTTCGTGAGTTGGGAGAGGTATAGGGGCTGATGCGAGAGTGTTTAAGAGGTAAGAAGGTGTGAGGTCGAGAAAGGTGTATGAAGGCGGCGAGGAAGGTGTCATAAAACAGTATGGAAATTAGGTTTTGTCAAAAGTGGCGTGTCTAAAGAGGATAATTTTATTTGTTTCGAGGTCTAGGCATCAAAAGTAGCCCAAAAATATACAAGGAGTGGCTCGTGGAGCAAGTTTGTGTGGGGAGTGAAGGTGAGGGTAGCATAGACACCTGAATATTCGTAGGCGGGAGTAATCGGGTGTTTTGTTAAAAAGGCGAGTATAAGGTATTTTATTGTGAGTTACGGTAAAGGGTAGAAGGTTGGGTAGATATGTGGCCATATGGAGAGCCTCGAACCAAAAGGTGGGGGGAATGTGTGCTTGAAAAAGTAAAGTGCGAATGATATTGTTGATTGTTCGTATCATTCATTCCGCCTTGCTATTTTGTTGGGATGTTTTGGGGCAAGAGAATCTAAGTTGAATGCCATGTTTGGGAAAGAGGGTGTGAAGTCGGTTGTTATCGAAATCTCCACC
>BQNB010174331.1:0-13268 GCA_026074375.1 Tanacetum coccineum
TCAGATGATCAATACACCATATTCAATTAATTTGAATACGCCGTATGGGTCTGCTGAAGGTCAGTACGCCGTATTGACTTTACAGAATACGTCGTATTGTTTGGAAGAACAAATACGTTGTTTAGACTGTAAAGATCAATATGTTGTTCTGAGTGTAAGGGTCGATACGTCGTATCCAACTGGTAGATACGGTGTATCACTTGATCTATCACAACAGGATACTTAGAAAACAATTAAATAATGCGGGAATTTAAACACACAATTAAATTAATTACAAACAGAATTAAATTACACTAATTAAATTATTCTAAACTAATGGTTAGAAATACTAATAAAATTAAAGGTTAAACTTTTTCACTCCCCAGCAACGGCGCCAAAAACTTGATGTGCTGTCGTGTAGGGTCAATTTATTAATTACCAAGTTTTAAATTTATATTTAGCCGACTTATCCTAAAACAACACTTTAACGGGCAGTGTACCCGATCGGGTAGAGTTTCATGGTAAGTAGGGTGTCGAATACTAAGAGCGAGGTCGTTAACCTTATATTCTATCAGTCTTTTAGTTACTCTAATTAAGTTAATTCTAAATACTTGTTAAACCTATGCTATATACGTTTCTAATGATGATGGAGGGTTTTTAGCCTGAGAGGCTGGCACAGGTTTTATGGTGACAAAAATCAATTCTAAACATAATAAACATGCAAGAAAACAATCAGAAGATAAAAGAGCGGTACAAGCCAAATGATAGAAAACTGTATTAGCCATATTAAATCCGATTAAACGCTGGTTTATTTATTTAGTGCAATGATTTCTTATCTCAAAGTGGAATATCATTCTTAAGACTTAGGCGGGGCATCATCCTAAGACCTAGACACGTTGAATCTTCTCACAATTAACGTATCTGCATAAAGCATCCTTTTAGTTTAATTATAATCTATCTAGGGATTAAAGCAATGGTGATCTTGTCCCCCACAACCACACACCCCCCAAACCGCACCATCCCCGCTGTCCCCCCCCACCAAAACCCACGCCCAGTCCACCCCCCTCACCCCAAACCAAACATCCCCCATCCAACCCCCCCCACAAAGTCCACACCCATTTCCCCACCACAGCCTAAGTCCCTTAAGATTGATATGCCGGCTTCGAGATAGAAATCATTACACTAAATAAAACCAAAAACCAAAACATTTAAAATATCGGATTTAATTATGGATAAAATTAATCGATTTTCAATTATTTGGGCTTGTACGCCCGCTCTTTTTATATCTTCTGATTGATTTTCCCCCCCCCCCCTCCCCCTTGCATGTTATGTGTTTTAAAATTGAAATATTTTCACCATAAAACTTTTGCAGTCTCTTTAGGGGCTGAAAAAAACCCCTCCCCCAAATCCTATTAAAAAACCGTATATAACATAGGTTTAAAAACAAGTAATTTAGAATAACTTAATTATAGTAATTAAAAATACTGAATAATAAGAATATAAGGTTAACGTCCCTCGATCTTGGTGGTTTAGACACCCTACTTAATAAACCATGAAACACTAAAAACCCGCATCCGAGTACACTAACCCGTAAAAAGAGTGTTGTTTTTTAGGATAAGTCGTCTAAATTAAAATTTTAAAACTTGGTATTCATAAATTGACCCTACAAACGGCAGGCACATCAGTGCTGCCTTCCTGCTAGATTTGTTGCTGCCGCACTTTTTTATTTTTAAAAGAGGCGGGATATCCATGGGTCACCGAGGAGCAATACATATTCGAGAGTGTTCCTTGGCAACAAACTCTCTAGGCAACAAGACATAAATACACATGTGCAAGTCCAACAATGGGTTTAGGTGCTATACCAAACCATTTTTAGAAAATTATAAAACCCAAGTTCCTCGTACCCCACCCTAGCCACAAGATCCAACAACCCAATAAGATCCAGCCACAACACACACACACAACACAACACACACACACACACACACGACTCACACACAAACACACACACACACACACACACACACACACACTCAAACTCTACAGCACAACATAAACAAACATAACCACCTCAATCCCAAAAAATAATGCGTCCCAATCACCCTACCACACCCCCCCCCTCCATATCCACAAAACAACCTGCCCCCCCACGTGAAGATCACATTGTAGAGAACTTATGCTTAGGAGCAGATTGCTAAAGTCCCATATTATTCTCAAGTGATCAAATCGTCAAGGAAGATCCTTTGAATCTAGCTATCACCACCCAAAGTCATACAAAGGACAAGACTTAAATGTATGGTGTTATGGCTAGCATGAGTTTTTAATTTTGCATCAATACTGAGGAGGGAGAGCATATAACTGTTATTTAATCCCTAGAGATCTTTGATTGAGTTATGATCAAATTTATTATGTTTTCACAATAAATTTGTTATACCCAAATAACTATGAACCAAACACAAACACTAAAGCTACCCAATCAGCCAATGATAAGACACGAAATAGTAGAAGAATAGAAAAAGTAGAGAGAGAAACTATAGATAGAAAAAGAGAGAGAGATTAGATTGGGAGGGAAAACACATATAAATGAAACACAGACACCCACTCCCAATGAGTGGATAGAGTCCTATATATACCTAATCCTACTTAGATGGCGTCATAGGCTTTCCTACTATTGGGTCGGCGGGCTTGGCTTATCGTGGGCTTTAGAGCCTGAAACAAAGACAATAATATAGCTTAAAGGTCCACGCCCCCGTTAATCCCGACCTAGCCTATTACATAACAACACAAATATGACTAAGAATACCGATAACATACATGTAATGACTATATATAAAATTAAGGCTAACAATCTCCCTCAATGTTGAGGTCTTCTTTGATCTCCCCAACGTTGACGTTCTTGATGGAGGTTATCTTGATTTGACTTTATTTTCCCCAATGTTGAAGATATAATGTTTGAGCTTTTGCCTTCTTTGGTCTTGTCTTTGTCTTTTCTTGTTTGTAATGGCTCTGTTCTTTCATGCTTAAGACGACCGATAACATTCTTTTGGTGTCAATTATGTGATCTTGATCTTGAGCCTTCATCTTTTGACTTTGATTTCTTGAGATCTTTCATCTTGCATTATCTCCTTGACTTGAATCATCTTGATGTGACTTTCTTGATCAACTTGTGCTCTTGACTGACATACTCATACTTATTGCATTCTTATTTGACTTATATGTATATAAGGCTAATAATCTCCCCAATCTTGATTTGACTTTAAAGATCTTTGAGGAAGTTTAGGATCAACACTCTTGATGCTAAATGATTGACTTTTAGAGCTCGAGTATGAGTATGTGGTAATGAATCCGACTTCGCTGGTACATGGTTGCAACACCGACATTTGAATCTGCATTTAAAAGGTTAGTGATAAACAACAGATATGGATGAAAGTGTCTTTGTCACTTCGTCGAATACGGTTGCAATAACCACGGTTCCCCATTAATCAGTATAAATACTGCCTGTGATCAGATAGAATTCATATGAATCTTCTTGACAGGGTTTCGCAGCTGTACTAGCCGTTCTCGTTACCGGAGCATCTCAAAGCAGACAACACGGTAAGAGTGAATCAGATAGTTACTATCTTTCTGATTAAGTCGTCAATTCATATACTAGACCAAATTGATATCCAGTTGTCACAAGTTTTGATTCAATATAGAATCTTCCCAAGTCCACTACCAAGAGCTTGTTTGATGTTGGCTCAGAGTAGGATTTTTCACTTCATATGTGAAAAACTTAAGTATCTCTACGGATGTTTTCCTGGCAAGATCTCAAAGATAATGTGTAGGAATCTTTGTTACAACTTTGTGAACTTTATGGTGGTTCAACAAGTTATTTGACATTGGTGTCCAATTAGAATTAATTTTGATGCACACTGTCTGTCTCTAAAAACTCGATTAGTGCACTTTAGTTTAGTAATCGAAGGCTGGAGCAAACTGTCATCGCCTATTCAATATCACCAATCCCCGAGTGAGATTCAATAGATAGATAACGTGTGTACCTCCCCGTGACAAAAGAGACAAGTTTCTTTGAGAAAAATCGAATGGTCTGGAAGAGGTTGTAACATTGCATCACTGGGTCCATGCGGCTTTCTTTAATATCAAAATTATCATTGTGATTGATAGATTATGTATTGCCCGGTTTCTGCCTAAGTTGTGTGGAGGCTTCTTTGATTTTCAACTCTTTATCCATAAATTACTTTTTTCATTCCTCAACCCCTTTAATGCTTACCAAACTCATTACTACAACCTTGTTGTGAATATCCAGTGTTAGCTCCACCTTAGAGCGGCATTATTTTCCCTATTTCACGTTCATCTCCAATCAAAACCTAAGGACTTTCTAATACTATATATGGAATGTCTTATGGGTAGATACCCACCGGTTATTCCTGGTTGGATTTAGGACATACCTACCCCTAACCACTTATGACTTCATCGATGCACGTGAGATTAAATGTGTTGGTTGGGTAAGAGATCGAACCATAAAACACAATTCTAACATTGTTTTCATCGTATCAAAGGTTTTTATTTTGAAATACTCCCCTTACACATGTGCACCGAGATTCGAAATTATTTTGCACATGAAGGAAATAGTTGCACCTAGAGTCTTTAAAGATCACATTCTTCTATATCACATTTTAATCACATTTTCTCCCCTTATTTAAAATAATAAATCTCTTAGTATTTGAAATACCAATTGATTAAAATTTATGACATGAAAAATTCCATGGGAAGAAAAAATATACCATGATATTGTATGAATTTATTTTTCTGATAGCTCTCCTTCAACACAGTATGTGGGATACCACTAATTTTTTAAAACTTAACGTTACAAGGAAAAAATGATATGACGCCACAAATAGATTGAAGACGAAGTGAGATGCCTTAGTGAACAATGTATATTATTAATTGACATTTTAATTTCCACATTTTAGTTTCACGAAATGTTTTTGGATACATAAAATTGACATTTATGAGATATACCCAAAATACATTAAAAGGCTTGGGTTTTAAAACCTCCCCCTCAAAACTTGATCTACTTGTTACGATGACATTGTTGAGCATTCATTTTATCAATTGTACCACTTATAAACATTGACTATTGTACCAATTGTTAAATATATTAAAGAAGGGAGTGTTGAACACACAATTTTAACAAATACCACTTTTTATAGAAAGATACCACAAATTCTATTGTAGACAGTTTGACATTGAAAGTTCTATTTGAAAATTATGTTCAACGGTTTTAAAAACCATGATAGAAGACTTCTCTTCTATTTGTAGAGTAAGCGCACTGAAGCGTACACTTCCCTATTACTTTCGGGTCCGAGTTATGCACTGAAATGTACATAAGTCATAAAGAAAAATTTAGAAATGACATGTTTTGAAAAGTTTGAACTCTTGCTCGAACTTCATTTACACACCTGTGTCAATGTTAATCGACATTTCTAGGTACGTAAATGTTATCGATTCCAAGAGACATGTCGAGAAGATTCTTTTTGGTATTTTTGAAATTTTCTGATTTTATATTTTGTTTTTCTAGATTTTATATTTTTGTATTTTCTTTTTGTTGGTTTTATATTTTTGTATTTTCTTTTTCAAAAATATTTATAAATCAAAATAAAGAGAAAAATAAAAATATTTACAAATTCGATGTTTGATGGATCAAGCAGATTCGTTTGCCAGAACCTCCAGTTCTTCTGGAGTCAAACATCTCATACCGAGTCGTCTGACGAGATACTTAAACCTATCTTCCGACAGAGCTTTAGTAAACAGGTCAGCTAACTGGTATTCAGTTCCGACAAAGAATAATTCAACAATACCCTTTTCAACCTGTTCCTTTATGAAGTGATATCTGACATCGATGTGCTTGGTACGGGAATGCTGGACTGGATTGCACGAGATGGCTATGGCTGCCTTTGAGTCACAATACATAGGTATTTTATCAAAGTGAAAGCCATAATCTGTGAGCTGAGTTCTCAACCATAGAACTTGAGCGCAGCACGCAGATAAAGACACATACTCGGCTTCTGCTAAAGACATTGAAGTGCAGTCCTGCTTTTTGGACGACCAGCTGACTAACTTGTCTCCACCTAGAAATTGTATGCCACCAGATGTACTCTTACGTGAATCGAGATAACCCGCATGATCCGAATCTGAAAAAGCAATTAGTTCGAAACTGGTGTCCCTCAGATACTAGAGTCCCATGTTAATAGTATCTTTAAGGTACCAAAAGATCCACTTAACCGCAGTGAGATGTTTCTCAGTCGGTTTCGCTTGATAGCAAGCACAATAACATGTTGCATGTACTATATCTGGTTTACTTGTTGTTAGGTACATGAGTGCTTCGACCATACTATGATATTTCGTTTGGTCGACCGGAGTACCACTTAAGTCAGCATCTAGGTGTTTCGTAGCCATTGGAGTACCAATGCTATCACATGAGGTGCTATACATGAGTGTATTCATACAAAAATGCTTTCTTTATTTAAGTATCTCTAGAGCATACACGTAGCTATGGTTTATAAAGATAGACCATGAGGGATTGGTGGAATCTGAAGTCCTAAAAATAATTCATAACTCCAACGTCCCCATCATATAGAATTTACAATACTTTGTTGTGGCATTTTTTATCAATACGTTATGAAAAGATTTTTTTTTGTGGTTTTCGAGAACTAAAAAAAGTAGATGTCATCAACAAAAATTTGCACATGCAAATATGTACTTTACCCCATGCGGGTTTATTAAATAACATAGTTGGATCAATTAGAACCTTTATTTAAGAAATCCTTTGGGAATACCAGGAATTAGAGAGTTCATTCAACATCATACCACACACTTGGTGCTTGGTTTGAAGTCCATATAAAATGCCTTCTTTAGGAAGTAGGACGGTAGACTACTTGGTTCAGGGAAGCTAAGTGAGGTCTGATAAACCCCATCTGCATGGTTTACGTACACATTCTTCTATCCTTCAGAGAGTCCATAAAAAAAATGATGCTTATGGCCTGACGTCTATCTTAAAAACTAGGAAATAGATTTGTGTCAGCATACGCAACGACATAATTTAATCGGAGGAATGAATTCTTCGGGACCGCTTCACCCTATGGCAACTTAGTGCAAATGACTCTTCAAAAACAATTATCGCTACCTTGTGAAAAGCAAACCCCTTAGCTACAGTACGAATTTGTTTTCCAATAACAGTATTCTCCTCATCACATTTGTTTTTACCAGATCCACTTTCAGTTTATTACATTTTTCAAAGTGGCTCTGTCGACTATATTCTGCCATACATCTAAATACGACGACAATACTGAACTGGTGAATTTCTTCCAGTATCCGCTTCAATCCAGTGCAAAACAGTCACATAGGCTTCCTCCTGATGTTGATTTGGTTCAGTTCGACCACACTAGGTATGAGTAGCGAACATATACAGTCTCGCCATTTTTTCTAGCTAACGTTCTTGATTCTAATGATTAGAATCATTTACCAAAGACAAGTTTCCAACCTGGATAGACTTTTTGATATTTTTTTTTTTGTTCACAATGTCCAATAGTATGTGTTGATAAAAAAATGTATGCAAATTTTGAGTGAATCAACATAATGAAGACAATGCTCTCCCTGTCCTCTCGTTTGTACCGTACCGATAAACTATAAAGCCTAAAGAACCTTGATAAAAAATCATTGTCAGATCTAAACTTGTTGTATTTTCTTAATTTGAGTTTATCCTTTATTCCTTCTTAGAATAATTCTCTTATGCGTTGATCTAAGTTGGTCTTTGACCTTTTATTACTTACAATTTACTTATTGGGGAAGGTGTTGTTTGAAATGTTCAAAAGATGTAGAGTTGAATCTGTAGCAATGGTTTTAGAATTGAAGTAAGATGTGTAGTGTGTGGATGTGTTGTAGTAGACGGTTTTAATTATAAGGAGCATCAGCGAGCATGAACAAAGGAAACAAAAGCTAAGACTTTGAGGCAACAACTGAGATAGTTCCAGGTGTGAGTAATATGGGCCAGTCGATAACATGGGGTGGATGATGCGGGAGAGCGTAGGAATCAAGATCCAGACCGCAGGGCGACATTGTGACGTTTGTGATACGGCTGGGGGGTCTCAGCTGCATGAGGAACTTTTCTTGACTTTGGGGTGCGAACTTAAACTGTCATGTTCAAGGATTCATGGTTTTGACAATGTTGTGAACGTGATCAGTAATTGACGGATCCGACGCCATTCTTTGTTGGGAGCATTGCGTCAAATGTTAGACATGAATGATTTTCAACTATTATTCTTGTTCTCTTGTAAAAGTACCACATAAAGCTCTTTGTTTGGGATTGAGATATGATGATTACAAAACTACATATGCATATTGAAGGTATAAAAGAAACAAGAGCACAGAACTTAATATGATATTTGGACTTTTTGACTAAAACATATGATGATGCGGGGGGAGGTGGGGAGTTGTACAGAAAGACATCATAAATATGATAGTTGGACTTTGACTAAAACGCTTAATGTTGATAGAGAGTAACACATAATGCAGAGAGCATTTGATATAAAGAAAAGATAGTGGTAAGGGGGGTTGGGGAGGGACTTGGTTTGTGACAAGGGAATGACATTAAGATTTAGTGATGGAAGGATAACGAAAATCGAACATTATGAATATGATTTTTTGGCGACTGAGGGCGGGTTTTATTTTCCCCGGCCCTTGTAAAACCAACAAAAAAAGCTCCTCGTCTAGATTACGAGCGTAAATTGAGAGTTGTGAGGGGTGGGGTGTCAAGTGGAGGTGTAGTAAGTTATTCCATGCCATAGAAACGAATCGACTGATGAGAGTCGAAAAGGTAAAGGTGATGTGTGTACACCATAGTTTATTTAGTACACCATAGTTTTGTTGTGTAGCCCCAATTATAATGTTGGGGTAATAGGGAAACTTCAATGAAGAAACCTTGTATGATAATATGCATTCATATTATTCGGCTGTGTCATATCAATATTTATCTGAAAAACTAATCCGTATATGAGCCATAACACGATTGATTGTTCTACAATGGTATCAAGAGCCAGGGTGCGACCATTGATACAAGGTAACTTAGGGCTCCAAGGTTTTTAAAGAAAACCGTCTAAAACCATAAATTGTGTAAGAAACAAATAGTGTTAAAATTTTAATGGGGTATTTTTGTGAAATAAAGATATTAACAAATTAATAAAAATTTGTCCTCTCTACCCTTAATAGGTAATCAATACAAGTGTAAACATTGTAACTGAATCAAGGAAAGGGTTTCTTGGTGTAGTTTATTTATGATGATGGATCTGGACCTCATCGTATACATTCTTTTTTATCATCATCATTATTAGGGTTTTTATGCAAAACCCTAATACCATGGCTGCTCGTCGATTTGGTTTGATTATATTCGATCTTTGTTTTCTTTGTTCATCTATATGGATCGATTGCATAAGAAGCAGCATGTGTGATTGGTTATCATGGTTACAGTTTGGGTAACATGATCTCTATCAAGTTCATGAAGGTACTGCTCGAAGGTACTGTTCGAAGGTACTTCTCATTCATTATTCAAGGTACTACTCTCTATATTAAAGTACTGCTCGCTGAAAGATCAAAGTACCGCTGAAAGATCAAAGTACCGCTGCTGTTTATGAAAGTACCGCTAGTGTTATCCGATATCTTAGAACGTACTGCTTGCTTTATCAAATATCGGGTAATACATGAATTTTGGTTTTTGGATGGATTTGGATCTCGAATGCTTCGTTTAAGGGGAAGTTAACTGATTGATTTTTAAATGTTCTTAAACGTTTAAAAGGCTCGTTTTTGGAGATTATTTGAAGAGGTGATTACGAAGATGATTGATTTTCACTTATTTGATATTGTAGTTGAGTTTCACAGATGCGTGTTCTTATCATACCTTTTAGCAGGAGGTAAATTGTTCGTGCTTAAATGGTGTGACGAAGACCTGTTAAAATCTAGCAAAGGTGTGTGATCTAACTTATGGTGCTTAATGCTCACATTTGCTATCACTTTAAGGAGTTACATTGTAGTGCTCAGTGTCTCATATAGTTGAGGATTTTGTCAAGAGATTGCGATCTACTTATATTTTGGTCTTGGTATAAGTTTGACATCACGTGGATAGTGCAAGACATAAGACACAAGTTTGGGAAATTCTACTTCTTCAACATATGGGTTATACTCATTTTTCTTCATCAATAATTACTACTTGGAGCCTACTGAGTTCGAGATTCAAGAGATGGTTAGCATACTTTCAGGGGAAGCTTATTGTTAACATGTTTAACCATCTACATGTACCACTTAAGGGGAAGTGTTCACAAGTTGCTTATCTACAGATGACCCCTATTGGATGATTACAAAAAGGGGAAGAAGATTCGTGATTTGCAGCTTATTATTTTATGTGGTGGCATGTTCAAGGAGATCTTAAGTCAAGGGGAAGCTTTGAAGATTGTTTCATTCATGGAGACTGTTTTGTAATATCAAATAGGGGAAGATTGTTGGGATCTGAGATTTGATGATTACAAAACTACATATGCTTATATGAAGATAAATGAAACAAAAAGGACTTAATATGATATGTTGGACTTTGACTAAAACATTAATGTTGATTGGAAGTTACAAAATCAACATTAATATGATATGTTGGACTTTGACTAAAACATTAATGATGATTGGAAGTTACAAAATCAACATTATGATATGTTTGACTAAGGTTTTCTTGTAAACCCTAGCCTCTCTAGTATATAAAGAGAGGTAGGGTGAATAGTTTGATTATCCATCATAGTTGAGACTTCTCAATGAGAGTCTAATAGCAAAGTGTGTGTCGTGTAATAGTTGTAGTTAGCCATAGATGAGTCATGAATCATCTATGTGCTTATTAGTTTATTAGTAGTCTTATGAATAAGAAAACCTTGTTCATAACAATGATTGTGTTCTTAATTATTCCGCTGCGTGTTTGTTAATCATTGTTAGTATATCCTAGATGGCTAGATCGTGGTTTATCAATTGGTATCAGAGCGGGTTGCTCTTGATATCTAGGATCTACAAGGTATATATCTAATTTGTTTTTGGATGGATTTGGATCTCGGATAGATGATGAAATTATGGCTCGATTTGGGGATTATTATGAAGAGAGTTGATTATTGCTTATTTGATGTTGTAGTTGAGTTTCACAGATGCGTGTTCTTATCATACCTTTTAGCAGGAGGTAACTTGTTCGTGCTTACAATGGTGTGACGAAGACTTGACGAATCTAGCAAAGGTGTGTGATCTATAAACTTAGGGTGCTTAATGCTCACATTTGCTATCACTTGAAGGAGTTACGTTGTTGTGCTCAGTGTCTCATATAGTTGAGGATTTTGTCAAGAGATTGCGATCTACTTATATTTTGGTCTTGGTATAAGTTTGACATCACGTGGATAGTGCAAGACATAAGACACAAGTTTGGGAAATTCTACTTCTTCAACATATGGGTTATACTCATTTTTCTTCATCAATAATTACTACTTGGAGCCTACTGAGTTCGAGATTCAAGAGATGGTTAGCATACTTTCAGGGGAAGCTTATTGTTAACATGTTTAACCATCTACATGTACCACTTAAGGGGAAGTGTTCACAAGTTGCTTATCTACAGATGACCCCTATTGGATGATTACAAAAAGGGGAAGAAGATTCGTGATTTGCAGCTTATTATTTTATGTGGTGGCATGTTCAAGGAGATCTTAAGTCAAGGGGAAGCTTTGAAGATTGTTTCATTCATGGAGACTGTTTTGTAATATCAAATAGGGGAAGATTGTTGGGATCTGAGATTTGATGATTACAAAACTACATATGCTTATATGAAGATAAATGAAACAAGAAGGACTTAATATGATATGTTGGACTTTGACTAAAACATTAATGATGATTGGAAGTTACAAAATCAACATTATGATATATAAATGTGTTTTAATGATAATTAATGTCATAATGATAATTAATGTCATTAATGTGTTTTTATTAGAATTCCTTTGTAACGTCTTATGGTCTCTATTATATAAAGAGACATAGACACATAGTTTAATCATTCATTCATAGAAACATCAACTGATGAGAGTCGACTAGAAAAGGTGTGTGTGTGTACACCATATTTAGTTAGTTAGTTAGTACACCATAGTAGTTGGTGTAGCCCCAAGTTATAGTTGGGGTAATAGGGAAACGTTTAATGAAGAAAACCTTGTTTAATAACATCTTTGTTCTTTATATTCCGCTGCATGTTTATGATGTTATATGTAAAACGATCCTAGATGGGTTTAAACGATCTTATCAAAAGATTTGTTCTTTAAGTCTTTGAGCTTCTTTCCTTCCATATTCTTCAGGTAAGTATACATGATTTTTCTTTGTTGAGCTTGGGTTGGTGGTTTGTTCCTCTTGTCTTTTGCACTTTTAGCAGCAAAGTGCTTTCTTCTTTTCTCTAAGATTTGTTGAAATAATTTCTGCCTTTTCTTTAACAGACAACTCTTCTTGCTCCTCTGCTTGCAGTCTTTGAGCCAATTCATGATCAGCCTCAATCTTAGGCTGAATATCATCCCATTCTTCAGTCAAGGCAACATTGGCTTCATCCTTCTCCCTTGTAAGTATCTCCTCTTCACCAAACTCAGCTTGTAATCTTTTAGCAGTTTCTTCATCAAGCTTGATTAGATCTTTCTTTTTCATAGTTTTCACAGGTTCTTCTATCATTTTCCCTTTGCCTTTGTCCTGAACTTCTGCCTGTGATGGTTTTTGTGAAGAAATTATTGTTGTTGTAGATGGATCTTGTATAACAACACCTTTTACCTTGGGTTTTACACTTTTCAAAGCTACAAGTGCTTGAGCCAAAGTAACTTCATCAACAGTTAAATTCACATCTTTACCAGCAACTTCTTGTTCTGCAAACACCTCATCACTAGTCAAAGTATTCACATCAAACATCATCTTGAACATTAACCAGGGTAATGTCTTCATCAGCATCAATAGCATTAATCCTCCTCCCCTGTTTGGATGCATCCTCACCCAAACTGTCTTAATCTCCAGAAGATTCTACCCTAGCAGTCAAACCAACTTTATATAACCTCTTCAGCTTGTGAGTTCTTAAACTTCCTTTGTTTTCAAGCTTCTTGACCCTTCTTTTCAAACTAGCAATCTCATTTCCTTAAGTGGTCTTTGTCTTCTCCAAATCAAGAACTTTCTTTTGTAAAGTGGTACATAATTCCATCAATTCA
>BQNB010174332.1:0-13268 GCA_026074375.1 Tanacetum coccineum
CGGTTTTCTTGATCTCGCGGATTCTCATCCTTGAATTTATTTATATCATATATATATATACGTTTTAAGGAGTAAGTCTAAACGGATCATGCAGACACGACTTCTTCATTAGATGTAACATAATTCTCACTGAATTTATCATCTGAGACACTAGTTTCAGGCTTTTGAGGTCCCTTTTTACCATAAACATACAAAGAATCGTCAATTTCCTGTTGTGGTTGAGGAGTATAGTCCCCAGTTAAGGGATGTGGAACTCCTTTGAAATTATCAGTCTTTGAAAATCTACTGTATAAAGGTTTGTCAACAAAATCTTCTTCTGTACAATTAAACACAGTACGATTCATTTGCAAGTGCTCACAATTTTAAGGTTTGGAAACTTTGGTCCTTGGACTTCTAGTTTAGTGTAAATTAAATTTAAACTTAACTAATAGAGTGTTATTATTTCCTCATACAATACAAATCCTCCTACACACAATAATATTTAACAAGCAAAAGAACCCGCGCGTTGCGGCAGGGCTAATTTTTTCGCGAATAATTTTTTTTAACGTTTCGGGGGTTTTTTTTGGTCGACAAATATGTATATTTTTAGTAATAATTTTTTTTATATGGCTTATGTGTTGGGCCTCATGTTTAAAGTGTTGTTTTTTTTGCTATATGGTTTTTTTTAATATAATGGGTTGTACGTTTGTGACCATATCGATTATTTTAAAGTTATTAGGTATCGAAGATGTTTCCGCGGGTATTTTTTTTATCTGAATAAATCGGAACTTTTGTATTATTTTTTTCCCTCCTACTTTGTGCATACAAATTTTTAAAAAAAATAACAAAAACAAAATAATTATAAAAAAAAAAAACCATAATCGGGCTGCGAAACTTTTGTAATATTTTTTTCCCTCCTACTTTGTGCATACAAATTTTAAAAAAATAACAAAAACAAAATAATTAAAAAAAACCAAAATCGGGCTAATGGGAGCCCGTTACTGTAGCAAAGTGGCCCGAAGTCAAAACGACTTCGTTTTTGTCCGTAAATGTGTATATTTATAATGTTTTTTCTCCACTCATTATCTCTCCGCATCCAAACCGTCGGTTCTGACACTTATCAAGATCCTGTGAGTAAGAGGATTTGTAGGCATATCAAGTAGGAGGAAATATCATTTTCCTATCTAATACTATCTACTAGAAAATGTGTCTTTTGCAACAATTTAAATTGTATACAACACATGAAAATAGCAACTAGTTGATGCTAATTTGATCGGTGCTAATTTGATAACGCAACAAAATTACTTAGTGGTTGCTAAATTAGCAATAAATATTTATGATCATTTGTAGAAATACCAACCAATTTTTTTGTTGCTAAAAAAATTGCAACTTTGTTAACAATTTTCTTGCTAAAATTATATGTTAAATGCATAATTTAGCAACGATTTCTCTATTGTTGGTAAACAATTGCTGCTAATGACATTTTTCTAGTAGTGACTTATAACCTTAAGGGTCAAACTATTTTGCATCTAAGGTCCTTGGGTGGTAAACTTTTTTAACAAGTTACACTTATTACCCTTCATATTTATTACTATTTTGCAACACTAGTCCTTTAGTTAACCTTGTTAACTCCCCCTCAAATGATAACCCTTACAGTTTTAACACTTTTCCCGGTTATGTACTTTGACACATTTTGAAAAATTATATCTGAAAGCACGTTCTTCCCCTCAAACAAAGACCCGTTTTCTATTTAAAGAGCTGTTGTTTTTGTTTGAGCGTTTAAATTTCCTTAATTATTTTTTCGGATGATGAACTTTATTCTGATTATTTTCTTTTGAACACTTTATGGAAATTTTCATGTTAAAGCACTGTATCCCCCTCGTACAAAGACCCTTAGTCTATTTAAAGGTTTCTTGGATTTGTTCGAAAGATCGAATTTTATTTTGAAAACTTTTTCCATTGATGAGGAAACTGATTCTGATTTATTTCCAGCTTTTAATATGTTTAACCCAAACATGTTTGATAAAATCATATTTTGAGAATATTGCTAGAGTTAAAAAAGATTTCTCTTCTTTTGAAGAATAACTGCACTGACACGTACATTTTTCTTTTATTTGGAAGCACGGGTTGTGTACTGAAGTATACACAAGCCATTTTCATGAGCTTAAAACTTTAAATGTTTTTTAAAATAGCCCATGACCGAGAAAATTGTTGTTCCCATTTTGAAGAAAAGCTATATTTTTGACGATATACTTTCCTTTAACTTGAAGTTCGAGTTACAATCTGAAGTAATTGTAAACCGTAGAAAAATAGAGATGACATGTTTTAAAAACATTTAAACTTTTAGTCGAACTTTATCTACAATTCTGTGTCATTATTGAATGACAGTTCTAAGATCGTAGATTTTATCGATTCTGAAAGACATGCCGAGAAGATTATATTTGGGATTTTTTATTTTTCTGATTTTGTATCTTTCTTTTTCTGGTTTTATATTTTTGTATTGTGTTTTAAAAAAATCTTTTTGTTCTTTTTGATAAAATATTTTACATAGGATACATGAAGTAGTAATGTAAATTACTCTTCTTCTGTTGATGAGAAATTCGAAGCGTTCTCTTCCGAGTGTTTTTGTGAAGATATCTGCCAGCTGAAGTCTTGACAAAGTAGAGATCAACAATCTCATTCTCAACTTGTTCCTTAATGAAGTGGTATTGAACTGCAATGTGTTTCGTCCTTGAGTGTTGAACGGTGTTGTAAGACAAGGTAATAGCGCTCTTGGAAGCAGGATCTTGTTATAGTAAAATCCATAGTCAGTTGACCACATCCATAGAATTTGTGCACAACAACCAGACAAGGAGACATATTCTGCTTCAATAGTAGAAATTGCAGTACATTTTTGTTCTTGGACGACCAGCTCACTAGCATTTCACCCAGAAACTATGCACTCCCTGACGTACTCTTTCTTGAATCTTGGCAACCTACATGATCTGTGATGTGTGCTAAAACACACATCGTTTATACCCTGTAAAACATTATTAATTAGACTAAAAATGCTAAAATATGGATAATTATCTTGCAAATATGTTTGTTTGGTATTTTTATGTCTTGCAGGTAAAAATTATTGAAAACGGAGCAAAAACAGGTAATTACGGGTTCGTCGCGATCAAGAGTGCATATTATTCAAAATAAAAAAGAAGTCGTTAATATTTCCTGAGCATACCATTGGAAAGAGCACGGAATAACGAGTCCAACGGTACTCTCGGATCTTATTGGTCCAGCCCGTAACCCCTTCAATGGGCCGGGCCAGCCTCAAATACGAGCAAAGAACACAAGAAAGTTTAAGTCCAATTATAAAGCTCATGATAATTCTGATATTAATATGAAGATGACGTCAGCGTGACAACCAAGCACATGCGAGTAAATTAATTCATGGATGACTCACGTGACAACGCACTAAATGATTTGGACGAGTAAATTTCTTACACGTGGCGTGGCATGCTAATTTGCTATATCTCATTCTCTCAATTCAAAATTACAAAAGAAGGATATCATACGGACACAATTTAAGTGTAAGAATGAAGCAGTTTTTTTGGCCACGTGTTACCATATAAATGGAGGCTTGATCCCTATCCTTGGACTCGATCCGTTCTATGTGACTCCAAGGAAATTTTTGGCTATAATGCCTCAATCATTGGTAGATTTAAAATTCACCCTCTCTTCCTATAAATTACTCTAAGCGCCGCCCCTTATTTTTATTACCTAGTCTTTTATTTTTTCATTAGTTTAGTTTTTAAGTTTTTGTCTTATTGTCAAATTGTAGTAGCTTATTTATGAGATTCATGCTTATTGTACTAGCTTTTTTCACAAGCTTATTATGATGATGTAATAAAAATGGTTTGAAGCTTTTTGAAGATCTTGATTTGCTTATCTTTTTCTTATTTGTTCGATTACTTTCTTTTTCGTGTAGCTTATTTAATAAGCTGTTCTTTCGACCTTATTTTCTCAGCTTATTATCCTCCAAACTCCTAAAAAGTTTTAAGATCAGCTCCTATAAGCTCTATGAAGCTTATTCGATTTTATCTTATAAGTTTTCTAGGATTTTTCGATTTAATAAGCTCGGATTTGGCTCATTGACGTGCTTATATCATCTTAGTGTTATTAAGAGCTCTTATTTTCTGATAAGATAAGCTTCTAAATAGCTTATTTGGTTTAGAATGAGCTTAAATTGCTAGTACGAATTCTTGTGAGCTTATTTGCTTATTCATTTTTTCGATTGATTCATTAATATTCTTATGGCTTAATCTGAATCCTTGTTGTTGTTTTCCATTGCTAATTGATTAGTTTTGAGCTCATCTAGTTGATATTAGGCCTATTTAGCAATCTTAGTTTTAGATCTCGTTTTAGCTTATTTTCTTTTAGCTTATTGTCATATTTCGTCCTATAGCTTATTAGGTTGTTAGATGTGCTTATCTCATTATGTTATTTGCTTAACTTCGTTTGCCTATTAAGTCTTATATGGTTTTCATCTCGTTTTAAAGTGATTTGTGCTTATTCAATTAAGTCTCGTTTATTATTCAAACTCGTGCTCATTGCCTTTAGTTGTTCATTGGTACGTGGCTTATTTTGTGTTAAGGCTTATTCGTGTTAGGAGCTTATTCCGAGCTTATTTTGCTTGATCGTGTCTGGTTCATCCACTCAACAACACAATCTCTACTCGTATTGGAGTTTCAGTTATTATCATGCTTATTAAGGTCTTACAATTGTGCGTTAGATTTAGCTGTAGATAATAATAGTGGGCCTTTATTCGTTAGATTTAGGCTTCGTACATGTGGACTTATTACTTTTTAGCTGTTAGGTTTTGTTAATCGCTTTGGGCCTCATTAGGTCTGTTGGGCTACTATTTGAATTGTATCTCTTGGACCTGTTTGTTTGTAGAATTTGAATTAATGCTGGGCCTAGTGGTTATGTTAAAAGTAAATGCAAACTTGAATTGGTATAAATTGTTTTAACCATAACAGTTTGTTTTCTTTTTGTTGCTTTTGGTACCGGTCAACTCACGAGGCACGGAGCTTAAGGGTTTATTTAGCTAGACCGAATTTGATTATTTGTTTTAGCTAAATAAATCGGGTGGTATTCGTTTAATTGCGGGTCTTCAATTCGGTTCCATTTTCTATCTTTTTTCAATATAATAGTATAGCTTAGTATAAAAATGTTTTGCTTTGCTTATTTGATCGTTATGAGTAGCGAGTAGTTTAATTAGTGCTTGTTAAAGTGAAACTTTGAATTGTGAATTAAGTGTGGATTTGAAAAAGGTTTAATTGATTAATAATTTTGGATTATTTAGATTTGTGGTTTAAATATTTTTAAGGACAAAATCCGGAAAAATAGTTAAACTACACATCTAGTAATTAATATCTTTTTAAGATATTTTTGTCAATATAAGCCAATGTTGTGAGATAAGTATCTTTTCTAAGGAAATTGATTCGTTAATAAACCTAAATTCACACTTAATGAACTTTTCACATCACTTAGCAAGCATTTGCATCTTTATAATCTTTTAGATCATTTTAGCATAATTCTCGTAGCTTAATTGTTAAGTATAATTTTAGTTTAATTTTCTTAGCATTAAATAGTCGTTTTTAAAACCAAAAGCCTTAAAAGATAATCAAGCATTATTCTTCGAAAACATAATCGTGAATTGTTCAATTCAAACCTCGTTGGGACTTCGACTCCGGAAAGATTGATTATTGTTTGCCCTCAAGCAATTTTCACATCCTACGGGAATTACTTATATATAAGCACGTTTCGTGCGAATTAATCTGCATCTACGAAAGCGTGGTGTCCTTCGGATACCACAAGCCCATATTAATGAAATATTCGTGTTGGATTATTTAGTGAGTTCTCTATTTTCTTATATCAATGTGTTATGACGATCTTGTCCGTTACATTCTGTGTTTTCTGAGTTTTTTACAATATAAAACCTCAAATGGTATTGTATTGGTGTAATTGTAATTGTGTACATGATATGTAATGATACATATCTATATATACTAGTTACATAGCTTAAGGAGTAAGCAATTAACTCAAACCCTAATGGATACACCCCATATATACAACTGGTGGGGCCGTCAAGTCTAATATGGTCTAATAAGCCTCACAAGCTAAGGACGGGGAACGACTTGTGGCATGGATCTTAGAAAGGTAAATCGAGGAATTGGTAATGACTTTGTAAAGATGCCTACAATCTGGCCATGTGTAGATATGTGTTGAATTCGAAGTCAACTCTTTTACCATATAAAACCTCAAAGGGTATTGCATTAATTGTAAATGCACATCTATATATACTTGTTACATAGCTTAAGGATTAAGCAACAAACTCAAACCCTAATGGGCACACCCATCTATATAGTTAGGTCGACCCTTTTAATATGGTCTAATATACAAAACCGTTTTGCTAACTTGTATGGGGACAAGATTGCTTGCGAACGATACCAAGAGATGAGAAAAGTTACGAAATTCACCACCCTAAACATAGACTCTTCGGCCAAAGGATACATCCACATATAACGAGAATGGTGATCAACACATAACATTAAAAACCTATGACCTTCAAACAATAAAACAAGCTTGAGCCCCAAAAATCACAATAGACTAAGTATAAAATATTACTACTTCGAAAATCTGAAAATGGTAGAGAAAGTTTTAATGATTTACCCATATGACATGAAGTAGAGAAATTTATGTTTGTAATGGGAAGTGAAAATCAAAAAGGCGTTGATGGGGATGACGAAGCCGCATATGCCAAATGGTAGAGGATCCATGATTAAAACAAAAAAAACAAATTTATTAATTGGCATCATTTGTGGAGACACAATGAGTATAGACCACATTTACTAAGGGCACTAGTGTGTGTAAATTCGTCCTTTACAACAAAAAAGTAGAGCGGAATTCAAAAAAGACATCATCGTCATCACAATTTTTAACCGACGTTGACTATTTTTTGTGGTTTTATGTTTAGATTGTTGTAAGGAATTCGTAAGTACAAACAGTAATACTTGAATCCTCACAATTTGATGTAGACTTGAAAAAGAAACAAAAACTTCAGCGGGCGGCAATAGAAGCGATGATTCCACCAGGTATTGTTCGGATATTTATTACACAACTATGGCACGTTGTCATCTAATTCCAGAAGAGTGAATAAGTAAGTCTTTGTGTCGTCACACATAAGTTTACGAATATAGTTAGACATACTACTTAGACACGTCAATCAACGCTTCATATGCAAATACACCATTTTCGGAAAGCAACAATTACTTTTAACATTGAGAAAGCTTTTATTTTCAAAAGGAATTGTATATATTTTTTTTTTAAATCACTTACTACACTATCAGGGATATAATTCGAATCAAGCTCGTCAAATGTGATCTTATTTTGAAGAAATGATGACTCAACATTATGAAAAAATGATGAGCTAGGATGCACATATGCAAGAGTATAATTATCTGCAATTGTAACATTGACAGAACCATACAATAATATGTCAAATAAATAGATCCAATGCAAAGGTTTTATGGAAAGACCTCGGGGAGTGTTGCCAAGCAACATCGTTCCCAACCCTCGGGAAGATCTTAAAGCTATCACCACTTGAAGTGGTGTTACTTTAGCTGGACCCTCGGTTCCTCCTCCTCCTCTTTCTTCTTCTAAGGAGGTGGACCGAGATACAGAGATGTTAAAGGACCCGTACTCAACGAGTAGTTAAACTAGTGTCCACCTTGGTTGTCACAGCGTCTTCCGTTCTACTGAGCTTCCTCATGCTCCTGTTTCTTCTCCTGTGATTCCTGAGCTAATTGCTTCATCCTTCGCTACCATATCCATCAAGCTTGAATAAGGAAAAGTTGCAAGTAAGCTGATATCCAAATTCACAGTTACTTACAATGTTTAAAAAATATTCACTTCAATATCGCTTGCCGAGGCTTTAGATCACATGCCAAATAAAATTGCTTAAAATGGTTAGATCTCCTTACAAATAAGGAGAAACTTCTTGAACTGGCAAATACACCCTTGAATGAGAACTGCTCAGCTGTGCTCCTCAAAAAGTTACCTGAAAAATTTGGAGACACTGGGAGGTTTCTCATTCCATGTGATTTCTATGGACTCGAGTCATGCATGGCCCTAATCGATCTAGGTTCTAACATTAACTTGATGCCACTATCTGTGTGGAAGACACTATCCCTTCCTGATCTTTCTACCACTCGAATAACCCTCGAGTTAGCTACCCGGACTGTTGCTTATCCAGCCGGAATAGCCGACAATGTCTTCGTTCAAGTGGGAAAATTTACCTTCCCAGCTGACTTTGTGGTAGTTAACTATGAGGTTGATCCTCCGGTTCCTCTTATCTTGGGGAGACCTTTTCTAAGGACGACCCATGCTTTAATTGACGTACACGGCTAAAAGTTAACTTTCGAGTCGGTGATGAAGAATTGGTCTTTAACGTTCAAAGTACCTCGGAAAACTACGTGATGATCAATCATAAGATTGGACATCTTGATAATGACATGCGAGGATCATTTCCATGAGGTGTTAAATGTTCAAAAGTCAATTAATCTAATGAGTGGCAGTCCCACTCCTTCTCCTGACACTGTGTTCGAGTCTCTCTCCCCTTCTTTTACTTCCTTCGGGGATAGTGACTTTCTTTTGGAGGAGACCAAAGCATTTCTTTCTCTAGATGATTCGATACCATCGGGTATTGATAATGGCATCTATGACTCGAAGGGAGACATTCTTTTTCTAGAAGAATTACTTAATGAAGATCCGTTCACACCAATCTTCTCCATTCCCCTTACTGTTATGTTTGATTAATAATAACTGAAAGATCAAAATCTTCTATTGTGATTCCTCCAGTCTTAAGCTTCAAAGGACTTTACTCCCCATCTCGAGTATGCATATCTAGAGGGTACTTCTAATTTACCCATCATTATTGCTAAAGACTTGAAGAGGGAGGAAAAAGAACAGCTTCTAAAGGTTTTAAAATCACATAAATGGGCGATAGCCTGGAAAATATCTGATATTCGAGGCATTGATCTGAATTTTTGCCCTCATAAGGTATTAATGGAAGATGATTTTAAACCGGATGTTCAACATCAGAGACGAGTAAATCCAAAAATCCATGAAGTAATCAAAGCAGAAGTCATAAAACTTCTTGATGCTGGATTGATTTATCCCATTTCTGATAGTCCTTGGGTGAGCCCTATTCATGTCATACCAAAAAAGAGGTATGACGGTTATTACAAATGAAAATAATGAATTGATTCCTACAAGATTGGTCACGGGTTGGCGTGTTTGTATTGACTACCGAAAGTTAAACGACGCCACCCGTAAAGACCACTTTCCTCTCCCTTTTATGGATCAGATGTTAGAGCGTTTAGCAGGAAATGAATTTTATTGTTTCTTAGATGGATTTTCTGGATATTTTCAAATTCCTATTGATCCCCAAGACCAGGATAAAACCACCTTCACCTGTCCTTATGGAACATTTGCTTACCGACGAATGCCTTTTGGTCTTTGTAATGCTCCTGGGACGTTCCAAAGGTGTATGGTGGCTATTTTCCATGATATGATTGAGAAAACCATGGAAGTTTTCATGGATGACTTTTTGGTCTTTGGGGATTCATTCTCATCGTGCCTCTCCCATTTAGATATGATGCTAAAACGGTGCGAAGACACCAACCTAGTTCTAAATTGGGAGAAGTGTCATTTCATGGTCAAAGAGGGCATTGTCCTCGGCCATAAAATCTCTAAAAGTGGTATTGAAGTTGATAGAGCTAAAGTGGATGTAATTTCTAAACTTCCTCCTCCGACCACGGTTAAAGGAATTAGGAGCTTCTTGGGTCATGCCGGCTTTTATAAAAGATTTATAAACGATTTTTCCAAAATAGCTCGGCCAATGACCTACTTGTTAGAAAAAGACACTCCTTTCTTATTCTCATCTGAGTGTCAATCTTCTTTTGAAATTCTTAAAAAGAAGTTGACTGAAGCTCCTATTCTTGTGTCCCCAGATTGGGACTTGCCATTTGAACTTATGTGTGATGCTAGTGATTATTATGTTGGAGCTGTATTAGGACAAAGAAAAGACAAATATTTTAGGCCTATACACTATGCTAGTAAGACCCTTTCGGATGCTCAAATTAATTACACCGTTACTGAAAAAGAGCTTTTAGCCGTGGTGTACACATTCGAAAAATTTCGGTCCTACTTAGTCTTATCCAATACCATAGTGTATACGGATCACTCGGCTTTAAAGTACCTATTTGCTAAGCAAGACGCTAAGCCGAGATTGCTCCGGTGGATTCTCCTGCTCTAGGAATTTACTATTGAAATTCGCGATAAAAAAGGAGCGGAGAATCTCGCGGCCGATCATTTAAGTAGATTAGAAAACCCTTATCAAGGGGATCGTGTTGGAATGGAAATAAATGACAATTTTCCACACGAGTCCCTTAATATGATATCTTTTAATCCCGACAATAAACCCCCGTGGTTTGCTAACATAGCAAACTACTTAGTGGGGAATGTGCTAGTTAAAGGGATGTCATCCCAGCAGAAAAAGAAATTCTTTAAGGATATTCGACACTATTTCTAGGATGACCCCTATCTATTTAGGATTTGTGTTGATCAGATTATTAGGCGGTGTGTGGACGGGCATGAAGCTATGCATATTCTCCAAGCTTGCCATAATGGACCCACCGGGGGACACCATGGCCCGAACTACACCGCTAAAAAAGTTTTTGACTCCGATTTTTTCTGGCCCACCATTTATCACGATGCCCAGGACTTTGTCACGCACTGTGACTCATGTCAACGTCAGGGAAAGATCTCACAACGGGACGAAATGCCCCAAAATCTTGTTTAGATTTGTAAGATCTTTGACGTCTAGGGCATCGATTTCATGGGCCCGTTCCCGTCTTCACGAGGGAATCGATATATACTCGTGGCTGTCGACTATGTGTCTAAATGGGTGGAAGCGAAAGCGCTCCCCACTAACGACGCCCGAGTTGTGGTTAAGTTTTTAAAACAATTGTCTTCTAGATTCGGAACTCCCCGGGCCATTATAAGTGACCGAGGGACGCATTTCTGTAACGACCAATTTTCTAATGTTCTTAAAAAATATGGCGTTACTCATAAGCTCTCGACCTCGTATCACCCACAAACTAGTGGCCAGGTGGAGGTTTCCAATAGAGGTTTAAAAAGGATATTAGAAAGGACGGTAGGCGAGCATCGAGCGAGATGGGCTGATAAATTAGATGACGCCTTGTGGGCTTTTCGTACAGCTTTCAAAACACCTATTGGTTGTACTCCTTATAAGCTGGTATACGGTAAAGCGTGTCATCTCCCCATCGAGCTTGAGCACAAAGCCTACTGGGCCTTGAAATGGACTAACTTTGACCTAAAAACCGCGGGTGATCACCGTAAAGTTCAACTTAATGAATTAAATGAACTTCGGGATCATGCCTACGAGAATTCTTTAATCTATAAAGAGAAGACGAAAAAGATACACGATGCTAAAATTAAAAACCGAGAATTTCATATCGGAGATCGTGTTCTTCTTTTTAATTCTCGATTAAAGATTTTCTCGGGCAAATTAAAATCCCGCTGGTCCGGACCATTTACGGTTGCTGAAGTATTTCCATATGGTACCGTCGAGTTATCTCAACCCGATGGTCCTAACTTCAAAGTAAATGGGCACCGGATCAAACACTATTTTGGAGGGGACATCCCTTCTATGGATGTCCCGGATCTCCAAGATCCCCCTAAGGACAACTAATTCGGGGGCGAGTCAAGCTAGCGACTCGGTAAAAAAACAAGCGCTTCTCGGGAGGCAACCTGTGTCTTTTCTTCTTTCTATTTTCTTAATAATAAGTGAGTGTGTGATTTTATAGCCCAAGTGTGGGGGCGTGCTTCTTTCTTTGGTTTGTGGTTCCGTTTTTGCAAGATTCCTTAAGATCATAAAGACCCGTGCTTGTTTTTAATCATCCAATCGCCCGATTTTCGATCTTTTGCTTATTATGGAATCCTTAATCATGATCATGTATATATATTGTGTTTCCCCTTTCACACTTGGAATTACTAGCATTTGCCTTTTTCATCCTTAAGTGTGGGGGTAGCACCCGACATTTTTGAACATTGAGGCCAATGTTCGGTTCTAAGTGTGGGGGGATTTCTGTCAAAATATGATCTTGCATGTGCCTGTTGTGTCCCTTGCAACCCCGTTTTAGCCAAAAAAATTAAATTTTTATTGTTCTATTTGTTTCTTAACTTGAAAAAAATAGAAAAAATGATGAAAATATAAAAATATATAAATAAGTAGGCCTGTAGAACTTGGTAGCTTTTGACTTGATCGAGTTTTAAACTCTAGTTTTCCCCTTAGCTTTTTAGACTAGGCGTTTGCTAAAACTTTAAAATTTTGCAAAGAATGAAATATGATAGAGTTGAATATAAGTTTGATGCTAAGCATGGATTAGTTGGATATCTTTAGAGCTCATAGAGGTTAATTGTGGCTTTTTGCTCCCACCAGCTTAATAAACATTATATAATTGTTGAATAAATAAAGTCACTTTAGGTTTTTGCCATTCTTAGTTTAAATCCCTTCGTAGAGATTCTTTCTGGTGAAATTAAGGTCAGTGTTACGGGGAAATAGGCTACTGTCTCTTGCTAGCTCACAACCGATGTGACAGTTGTTAAAAGACCGCAGGACTTGAAATTTGGCTAATAATAATAATAGTTATGTAATAAACCGAAGCCGAAATAAGACAACTACCTCTTGCCGGCTCACAACCGATGTGGTAGTCGTTTAAAGGGTGGAGGTGTTAATAATAATAAAACTGTGGGCTAATAAAAGTTTACTGCATCTTGTCGCCTCACAACCGATGTTGCAGTCTTCTAAAAAAGGCACATAGTAATGATCCGAGACTAATAAAAGTTTGATGCATCTTGCCGGCTCACAACCGATGTTGCAACCTTCTAAAAGGTCGAGGAATTTACCGAGGTCGAAATAAGACTACTGGCTCTTGTCGGTTAGGACGCCCGATGTGTTAGTTGTTTAAAGGACCGAGGTTTAATAATGTTGCAATAATAATAATAAAAATAAAGCCAAATTTCGACTCCGGGGTTATCTAAATAAAGCCTCCGTCTCTTGACTCGTAGTTGAGTTGTTTCGTATGAAATAAAAAGGATAACCCCTAAATCATGCGAATTTAGAACCTTAATGTGGACTTTATTTTCACCATATCGTCTCTTTA
>BQNB010174333.1:0-13268 GCA_026074375.1 Tanacetum coccineum
CATGCCAATAGCCATACACAAGTTCTCTGTTATAAATATACATACTTTGTGTCTTATTCAAAGCTTGCTAATATACTTCTCTCTAAACATAATGATATAATGGTAATGTACTTTGTTTCAAACATAAATATTCATCAAACCAAATACAATACAGACCTCCAACAGAAACATGCAACAACTTTTAAACAAACCATCTTAAGTACATATGCCAAGCCAACATTGTAATGTAAACGTGCAACGAAACCTCAAGTACGTTAAACACTCAATCACGTGTCTTAGTCATAGTCCTTTGATCATCGTTCCGTTACAAAGTTAGTCCTTAATGTAAAATCTCGCGTTCCGTTGCGGAGCGCGGGTACAAAACCTTGTTATGTTTAAAAAGTCAATATGAATAATAAATTAAATAAAGAATCAGATTAATATGTGGTGGAGAATTTATTGGCAAGAATTTTGATATGGAAAAGGTGAAACAAATACAAAACCAAGCCATAAGGATTTGTGTAGAGAAAATAATAAGGCATCATAGCTATACTCGAGACGCATTTAATGCAACCAAACAACTTTTTTCACTTCAATCTCCAACCCCACATGGATAAATCCTCATACCAAACGCACATTTGGATTTGGATTAAGATTTAGATTTTAGGTAAGTTTTAAGAAAAAATGTAGGAGAGAGAAAATATATAATTATGTAATATTATTATTTTAAAAATATATAGAATAAAAATAATAAAATTTATTGATATATAATAAGTTTTTAAAATAAAACGTGTGATTGATATTGAAAGAAGGTCCATGATTTAAAAAAAATACAAAAGATGGCAGTGATAAAGTTTTCAAAACCTAGCTATTTGTTGTGGATTTATGCAAGATTTTTTAGCCTTGAAACCAAATCTTTAGGCTTTATTTATGTGCCAAACGTTAGATTAATGTCATGTTAAGTGAAAACCCCATCAAAAGTGGGATACCAAACGCCCCTTAAATCAAAATCCAAATTTTAATCTTAAACCCATCTACAAACCAAATGGCCTTAAACACTTTCACAAATCTTTTCGTTTCATTTAATTTTCTTTTATTATTCTTTTTTAAATAATAGTCGAAAATACAGTGTTAGGATTGTGGTACGATTTTTTGTATACATTCCCAAAATCGCAAGCCCAAACATTTTATCACATGCCAATCCGCAACTTCATAAACCAACCAATAAAATCACTCCTTTCACCCTCACACGGATCACCATCCAACGGTCCACAACGTTTCCCCAATCGCCAAATCCAACGAACAAAAAACACACCTAAACCCCTATAAAACACACCCACCACTCATTACAAATCCAAATCACATTCAATCAATTTTTACAAATAAAAAAAAAGAAAGCAAAGAAATGTCAGGAAGAGGGAAAGGAGGAAAAGGATTAGGCAAAGGAGGAGCAAAACGACATCGTAAGGTGCTCCGAGACAACATTCAAGGAATCACCAAGCCTGCTATCAGAAGATTAGCGAGAAGAGGAGGAGTGAAGAGGATAAGCGGGTTGATTTACGAGGAGACACGTGGCGTGTTGAAGATATTTTTGGAGAATGTGATCCGTGATGCTGTCACCTACACTGAGCACGCTCGTCGTAAAACTGTCACTGCTATGGATGTTGTTTATGCTCTCAAGAGGCAAGGCAGGACTCTTTATGGTTTCGGTGGTTAATTAGATCTCTTGTTTGGTTTTATTATGGTTGTGTAGTTGAATTGAAGGTTTAATGAATGAAATTTAATTACTTTTTTGTTGTTTTGTGGTTTTAACACTGTAAAATGGAAAATTTCTGAAAAAAATTAGGCTCAAAATAATTATGAGTTTATTTGATTTTCCTAGTAACGTTAGCTTATATAAGTATAATCATCTTATATAAGCTCAGAAGTGTCAAAATAAGCATAAAATTGGGGCTTGTGAAATATAAGTTATACAGCTGGCATATATGGCTTATATAGGGAAACAATAAACTTAGAACCAAAAACTCCTTTATAGTTGATATAAGTGCCCATCCCATATGACTTATATCCATTAGGCTTATATGCCTTATTTGGTTTTGGGATTATGTTTTATAAGCTCACTTTTTGTGGCTTATTTGGAAACTTTTCAGCTTATATATGTTTAATTATGTCATATAAAGCTTATATAAGCTGAAAAGTGTCAAAATAAGCCATAAGCCGGCTATATAAGTCGAAACAAACACCACCTAAAGTTTTTGTTTTTATTTTTTGGGCTTTTGAGCTTATGTGGTTCCCGCTAATAATTCATAAGGTCAAAGTTTTTGGCTTAGAATAAGTTTATATAAGGCTTCAGAAAAAAATTTGGTATATGAAACATAATCTGAAATAACATAAACTCATTAGCCAAAAAGCAAGCTTAAACAAACACCCCTCATTGCTACTTTGTTGTGCTTTATCAGTAAAAGTAACTTCTATTAATGCTAATAATTGTTAATACATTTACAGCTTATAGTGAACCAAAATAGAAAACGAGTTGTTGCTTTGACCTCCAATGCAACTACATTCATGTCTAACTGTACTATTAGCGAATTTGTGACTGAATTTTGTATGTTTTGAAAGGAACCTTGGTAATTAAAATGTATTGATTAAAAAGTTTATATTGTTTTAGCTACCAGTTTGCCCACCTTCTGCTGCTAGCATTTCAACAATTAAGAACATGAAGATTTGTTGTTTAACCGAACTTAAATTGACCCTTTTTTGACTAATTGGTTGGTTTAGTAACAAAGGAATATTTCCATTGTTAGAGCTCCTAACGCAACAACAGGTGTACATAAGTATAAGATCAGGTGCAACGGCAATATCGTAAGTTGCTAGTACAGCAAGCATCTTGGGTCATTAAAGCTTGAATAGGTTTTTAAGAAGCCGTTCCTGCCTTCATAATAGCATTGGTTCATTTTGATAGTACACTCAAAGGCATTATGTAAATAAAATACTTGAGTCCTAACTTATATTGGTTGCTGCTGCTTGCTGCGTGGATTCATAGGGAGAAGCAATACATACCAAACAATAGACTCTTCTTTGCATTCTGCTTGTGGTATAACGTCTTCCGAAAATTTTGACTGGTTGTCTCTTATACATCAAGTACACAACACTTCCATGGCCCTATGAAGCCTGTATTTGCTTGCAGACTTTAGGTCAATGTCAAACACACAAGCCGCTATGAGTTATGGAAGTTCCTCCAATAGTCATACTGGATTGATTGTTGTATGTATGAGAAAACAATTTGATCATTTTTAGATAACGGTTTTATTTTTTTTATATGCATAAACTTTTTATCATCCAGCTAATGATTGTGGAGTAAATGCGATGCAAATTACGAGCTTTTGAACATATCAGCCAACACATGGCAGTTTATCAGATTTTCATACACGTTGCAATTTTCAAACAAATTTAACATTTCTTTGCTTTTAACTTTGGAAATAACACACTGTCCATCGGTCCGACCTTCATTTACCATGCAACATCACAAATAAAAGATGTCGACGCCTATTGAGATCTCTTTCCCATGAGATATAAAAGAATGTCATGTATAGTAAGAAAACCATTTTTATTATACTAGGGTGCACTTTGTTGCCTCTGTTGTTTTCTTATTTGTCAATAAAACTCACAAGTCACCAAATGTTTGTTGCTGCCAGTTTTTTTTGGTATCATTATAATGTTATAATCCAAATATGCAAATACAAAATCACTAATATTGAAAGTTAAAAGTACAACTAATTTAGCCGGCTTCATGTGACTTGACTATTTCTAAATTTTTACAAACAAAAAAACACAACAGTTTTATTTAAACAATGGTATGACTGAGTTGAGTGTTGCTGGCTAAAAACTTTACAAGATCCACATAGTCAGTATAAGGTGTATGCCACAAGAATCTAGAACCTTCTTCCAAACTTGCTATGGTTCTTTTACTCATTACCATCCAATCCTCCTGCATACACTTCCTTAGCCCCTCGTTTATCAATTTCAGAAAAATGGATTCACCCAAACGACGGTGATATATATATAATGAACGAGACTCATACTTCCTTCAAACAATGCAATCCAACTTACTACAAACCAACTGATGTTAGTGCATCAGTAGCATAGGTCGAGCCACTATCTGTAAACCATTACGACCCTTTGGGACCATGCTTCACGGAACCCCTCAGTGACTTTTCCACAGGTTCAGTTTTACAATTAATTCTCCACAACAGATCTAAGATGGTGATAGGGCTTGCTTTCTTCTCTTGCACCAAACGTCCAGAATTCCTGATAAAGTCAACGAGTAAGCCGGCACATTAGGACTCCACTAGTGGATGAACCAGATGCGTTAAACTCTAGTAAAAAACCCTATTATGCTGTTGAATTTAGATGTTTTTAAGAATAAGTGGGAATCCGGAAAAAGAACAAGTGGGTATTGATATTATCTCTATGTAGTGCGGTTAAAAGAATTGACGTGGCGGGTAGATTGAAGAAGGGGAAATATACACTGCGTTAATAAGGTATGATTGCTAGTTTGAATAACTTTAGTGTCGTGTTCACAGGTTTTGGGTAGGAGGCGGAAGTCTCACCAGCGGTTTCCTGACATCGTTTGAATTTAATGGAGCATTTGGCCTGAGTGGTTACGTTTGGGTTTTCGGGAGTCAACCGGGATACTGCTGGATATACATAGTATAACACATGGCTTTTAGATTCAAATTTAGGGCATCAATGAGAACACAAAGGACCCGGAACCAGGGACTGCTGCTAGCCCTACGCCGGACCCAAACAAAAAAAGTAAAAGGTGACAAGTAATCGTTTTTAGGTGGTTGTAATTGTTATGTTTATAGGGTTTAGGGTTTCATATGCTTGTTAGGTTAAGAGGAAGTAGAAGATTTGAAACTGAAAGTATGATTACTTTTGTGTTGGATAGTGAATTTGAAAAGGGTAACCGGCGCAAAAAAGTTTTCATATAAAGGAACTGGGCCCGAGCCCTAAGAGATAATTTTGCAGAGCAGAAAAGCTCGGCGAAGGTGGTTTTGGTGGAGTTGAGTTTATAAAGGATTCGTGAAAGAGATGGACTCATACGTTGCAGTCAAAAGGGTGTCACGTGAATCTCACCAAGGCATAAAAGAGTATGCATCAGAAGTTAAAACCATTAGCCAATTACGTCACAGAAACTTAGTCCAGCTAGTTGGTTGGTGCCACGAACAGAAAGAGTTACTCCTTGTATACGAGTTCATGCTAAACGGTAGCTTGGACTCCCATTTGTTTTATAACAAAAGCATGTTAAAATGGCCCGTGAGGTACAATATAGCTAAAGGTTTAGGGTCAGCTCTGCTTTACCTTCACGCAGAATCGGAAAAATGTGTGGTACATCGTGACATCAAGTCCAGCAATGTTATGTTGGATTCAAGTTTTAATGCTAAACTTGGTGACTTTGGTCTCGCTAGATTTGTTGACCATGACAAGGGTTCACAAACCACGGTCATGGCTGGGACCATGGGTTACATGGCTCCAGAGTGTGTCATGACCGGTCAAGCCAGTAGGGAAACAGATGTTTACAGTTTTGGAGTTGTGGCTTTAGAAATAGCATGTGGAAGGAAGCCGATGGAGCTTAAGGCGGAAAAGGGTAGAATAAGAATAGTGGAATGGGTTTGGGATCTTTATGGCCAGCAGAGAGTTCTAGAAGCAGCTGACAGTAGACTCGAAGGAGATTATAATCAAAATGAAATGGAACGTTTGATGATTGTCGGGTTGTGGTGTGCACATCCTGACAGTGGTTTTAGGCCTTCGATTAGGGAAGCGCTTAGCGTTCTTAATTTTCAATCGCCACTACCCAATCTGCCGGTAAAGATGCCTGTGCCAACTTACTTCACACCATTTTCAAACTTTCAAGTATCTTCAGTTTCACAAAGTAGTCATACACAGAGCTCTATCTATGGCTACACCACCGACTCCACAAAGTGACTCTTTTTTCTATGATTTTCATCTGTATTTCTTTTAATTTAATACCTATATGCTGAAAGATTTTATGCACATTACTTCATTAACATGTTGTGTAAATCATAATTGAGTTCTTTTAGACTCGTAATATATATTTTTACTTGAATGTTTTATTACCAACATGCGGGTTATCAACTTATTTTACCAGTTACAGTATTTTAAAGTAGGGTAGGCAATTTAGACCCATTTGCAAACGAGTAAGTTATTGTTACTTGGGTTATTACTTGAGTGATTCTTATGGCAGGCTTCAATACATTTGACAGTCATTTTAGTTGCCAAAAATGAGTAGACAATTACGACAGATTTGCTAATAATAAGGTTTGCAGATTCATCAAACGGTTTAAGTTCGAAATGGGTCAAGCATGTCACACAAATGTATATTGAAGGGGGATATGACCTTTTATATGTCTTTATTAAAGACACAACAGTAGATTATTAAGGAGTAATTGTAAGGATATCATAATAACCATGATAACTATTTTGTAAGATTTTTGACATCGTTTCAGGTTAATCCAACCAAACCAGTTACAAACTTACCATACCCATTACCAAACCCGCCTATTTTGCCAATCTATGTACGAGTATTAGACAATAGCAAACATACAAGGAAGATGTTCTGGTGCAAAAAACATCTACCAAATCAAACATTCAAAGAGTATTGTTTTTCTACATTTTCACATTGCAATGACCACTTGAAACAATTTAAAGCAGAATCACAATAAGCTTGAGCTCTACAGAGATCAAGCATAATTTACGACTCTAAACATGCAGTAAATTCAACAAAAAAGCTTGATGCCAGCATCAGATTTATTAAATGGTTTAAAACTACAAAATGTGGATTCATTTTCTTACTTGTAAAGCTCCTTGAATCTCCTACAGGCTTCCAACACATTGTCCCGGTGGCCAAAGGCGCTGACCCTAACAAACCCTTCGCCAGCAGGCCCAAACCCGCTACCGGGCGTGGTCACAACATGGGTCTTCTCAAGAATCTCACTGAAAACGTCCCATGAGCTTTGGCCTGGGAAGTGAACCCAGACATATGGGGCATGTACTCCTCCATATACTTTAAAACCTAGTGAAGTAAATGTATCCACTATAATCTGTGTATTTTCTTTGTAGAAACCAACCACTTGATGCATAGCCTGCATAAATTAGAAACACATTTATGATACAAATATATAAATCACCAAAGAAAGATACAATGTTAGTTGCTAACAGTATAAACTAACCTGAAGGCCTTCGGGAGAAAGGCATGCGAGACCACCAGCTTGAGCGATGTTTGACGCACCATTAAAGCCAGTACAAACAATCCGATTGAAGTCTTTAGCCACCGGAAATCCATCAGAAAACTTAAGTTCTTTTGGGACTACGGTCCAACCTAAACGAACTCCTGTAAATCCAGCATACTTGGAGAAAGATGCAGTTTCAATTGCAACCTGCCACACACAAAAATTGAAGAAAAAGACATATTTGTGAGTGTTGGTTAAACAAAATCCAATCAATGCATCGATGGCACAAGTAAATACTTATGTCCAAAGGGGTCGCGTCTGCCCATAAGCACTTTTCCCTCTCTTTGTTTTTTGTATTTTATAAATGTCAAGTGCAATATGAATTTGAAAATAATTTGGTGACTTTGGCCTATTTGACCCGTCAGACCCATGTAAACCGTTCATGTTTTAGCAAAACTATAAAATATCACCCATTCGTTGAAAATCAAAAGCTAACCAAATTAGAGTGAATGAGGGTCAAATTGCATCCTCTAATGAATTTCAATTATAAAATTCTAATATATATGTTAATAGGTCTTGTTTGTACCTCTTTGGCTCCAGGGATTTCAAAGATTGATTTAGGGGTGTCGCCTGACACATACATGGCATAGGCTGAATCGTAAACTATGATGGACCCATTGTCTTTGGCAAACTTCACTAACTGAGTCAGTTGCTCCTTTGATGCAGCAGAACCAGTTGGATTGTTTGGTGAACAGAAAAATATGACGTCCGTACGAGCAACTTTAGACAAATCAGGAAAGAAATCATTCTCTGGAGTACACTTCATGTATTCAATTTTCGCGAATTTTTCAACATCTTTTTGGTACTGCCCTGTTTGACCCATAATCACACTTGAATCTACATAAGCCTGCAACAAAAGGCAAGAATGATGAAACTTGATTTATGGCGCAAATGGTCTTGCGACAATTAGCTTCTCAGTAGCCAACGTTCTTCCCTCTTAGCATTACAACTTTCCGATAAACTTGTTTACTTATAATCTTTAAAAATAGCCTAAAGTTCTAAATAAAGATTTATGTGGTTTTACACACTTTTGGTGACTTTGGACCCATTCGACTCATGAGCTGTTCCTTTTTAAGCTAATTTTGGTGATTGCCCGTTTGACACACTAGAGATAAAACAAAATCTGAGTTAACTTATGAGTAGATAGGCCGAAATTCCCACAAGTAAAGATAACCGACAAAGAATCATATATTTGTTACCGGATATGATGGATCTTGCACCGCCATTGTAACATTAGAGCCAAATAAGACCTGCAACAAGGATAAATAAGAGTGGCAATCAGCTGCAAAATGAACTATGGATGAATAAATGTTGATGACACTGATGATTCCACTATAAGCAAAAAAGAATCATAAGATGCACAAAATACAGACAAGCTTATGAGCACAAACGCGAACCTGAAGACGAGAAATGTCAGACTTTGCACCATCCGATACAAATATGTCATCTTCCTCTATGCCGAGGTTTGCATAAAACGTTGAAGCAAGTCGAGCCCTTAGTTCCTGACATACATATGACACATAAATAACTATATATCAAACCAATTTCAATAAGTATACTTGATTACTTGATATAATAAACCAATTCAAACAAGTCATCTTCCTCTATGAGTATTGCAGAAAATTTATATATTAGGCCAATTCAAAGAAGTATACTCAGTAGCCATTTAGTCGTAATTTTAATCAGCAAAGATTATCAACTAGACATACCTTTTCACCTTGTTCAGCTCCATATCCACTGTAACCATCAACAGTCGATAACCCAAGTGCTCTCTTAGCCATAGCAGAAGTAATGACTTCTGGAATGGGTTCAGTAGTATCACCAATTCCAAGGCTTATCACTTTCGCATCAGGATATTTCAGCATATGTGCTGCCTTCCTTCTGCCAATCTGTGATTCAGCATATAAAAAGGTTGAGGATCAGAGTATAACATTCACATTTGGAAATATATGTAGCATATAACAGTGATCAAGTACCTCTGGAAAGAGGTAACCGGCTTGAAGTTTAGCAATGTTACCATTACGGGAGACTTGCGTCTTGTAAGCTGCAGAAATAACAATACATAGCTGAAAGTTTGGCCAATCAAGTTGCAATGCAAAAATAGTACGATAGACAGAAGTTTATAATTTTCTTTGAAAAAGATAGGCAAAACTTAAAAAGAACTATGAGCATTGTGATTTAAGCACATGAGTTTATCAAAAAATAGGTAGATTGAGATTGTTAAGGATTTTAGAATTGATAATGGAGACTCCTCGTGTGCTGCTGCATTTTAATTTCAACCAATCTAAGGGATATAGGAAACTGGTGGGGCATGTATTTGAAATAACTGAAGAATAGACGCTACATCAGTCTGACACGCATTAAACGGACGCATCTAAGCGCAACACCTTAGGCGCAAATTGTGGCCCTTATTAGGTATGAGTAGGAAATGCTTTTGGCTTTTGACTTCTGTTCATATTTTGAATTTATCACAACTTAAATCTCATTAGAGTTTTAATGCTTAGTTTAAAATTCAGAACTAGACAGATTTTTATACAGCTTCTATTTTTTAAATCCCTCGGATGAATACGTAAAAATGTACACTGGACGAGGGGCAGAGCCAGAAATTTTTGCTCGATGGGCCAAATTTCGATAATTTTTAGAAACTACACTACAAATTGGTTCTTAGGGGGGCAAATTACAAAAAAAGCCAGATATTTTAGAAAATTTACACTACAAATTTTTTTAGCTAGGGGGGCACTTGCCCCCCGGCCCCTCCCTATCTTTGCCCATGCATTGGACTACATACGGGACCAAAATAATCTTAAATGTATTAACGTCCAGCTCACGTTAGCCACCTGCCGGTTTATACGGTACTTTCAACTTTCAACCTTTTCTCCGATTAGTTTTCCCCAGACAACTTCGGTATCGGCTTTTATAGCCGGCTTATGGCTTATTTGTTTTTAGGCTTATGTTTCATAAGCTCACTTTTTGTGGCTTATTTTAAAACTTTTCGGCTTATTAGGATTAAAAACAATAAAAAGTGATGATTACCAGTTTGTTCAGCAGGGGAAGTAGCAACACATTTACAAACCCCAACTTTTTTACGAGGCACGCTCACAACTTGACACCTGCAACATAAATAAATTAATACTAGTAACAATTTTCAATATACCTAACATCAAATTAAGTAAGTAAATTGATACATACCTGACAACATCAAAAGTGTTTTGAGCAAAGAATGATGAAGTTGATGATGAGAGTGAAGTTGTTGTTGTTAAGTGGTTATTGTTAATAACTGACATGTTTGGTTTTTTGATTTCAGGAAATGATTGGGTTGGGTTGAAAATGTGATATAAGCGCAGCAGCCAGTTGTATGTGTTTTTGTTGGAATGTGAAACCCTAGTTGGTATGATTTTTGTTGGATTTCTACCATTGGTCCTTGCACTAATTTCTTTTTCTAGGTTAGACCGTCTTTCATCACCCTTGCATAAACCATCAAAGAATCAACTTCACTGCTCAAATCTACACTACATATATTCGTCACTTCTCCGAATATATCCGTCAATGACCCAACAATATCCGCCAGTGACCTTAGATATATCCGTCAATGACCTGGCTATATCCTTTAATGACCCCGGATATATCCCTTAGTGACCTGCTACATCCGTCAGCCCCGGATATATCTGTTATTTCCCGGCTATATCCGTAAGACATACCCATATATATCCGTCACTCCCACGGATATATCCATCAGTGACTCGGATATATCCAACAGTGACCCCGGATATATCCGTCAGTGACCTGGCTATATCCGTTAGTGACCCCAGATATATCGTTCATGACCCCTAAAATATCCGTCAGTGACCTTGAATATATCCGTCAATGACCTCGCAATATACGTCACTAACCCCAGATATATTCGTTCATGACCCTGGATTTATCCGTCAGTGACCTGGCTATATCCGTCAGAGACATCGTATATATTCGTTAGTAACCTATCTATATCCGTCAGTGACCCAGATATATCCGTTAATGACCCGGATATATCCGTAAGTGACCTGGCTATATCCGTCAGTGACACCTGATATATCCGCCAGTTCCCGGCTATATCCGTCACAGAGACCCAAATATATCTGTAAGTGACCCCGGATATATTGAAATAGAGACCCCGAATATATTCGTTAGAGAGACCCAAATATATCCAACAGTCCCCTATATCCGTCAGTTCTTGGCTATAGCCGTCAGAGAGACCCGGGTATATCCGCCAGTTCCCGGCTATCCTGTCAGAGAGACTCGGATATATCCGTCAGTATCCCCGGATATATCCGTCAGTGACCGGCTATCTCTGTAAGAGTGACCCAAATATATCCGTAAGTGACCCCCAGATATATCGTCAGATAGACCCTAATATATCCGTTAGAGAGACCTATATATATTCAACAGTCCCCTACATCCGTCAGTTCTTGGCTATATTCGTCGGTTCTCGGCTATACCTGTCAGAGAGACCCGGATATATTTGTCAATAACCCCTGGTATATATCTGCGAGTGACCATATATGTCAGTGACCCCAGATATATATCCGTGAGTGACTTGGCTATATCCGTCAGAGAGACCCAGATATATCTGTCAGTCCCTCAGATATATCCGTCAGCGACCCAGCTATATCCTCGAGGGACCTCGAATATATACGTCAATGACCTGGCTATATCCGTCAATGACCACGGATATATTCGTCACTTCCAGGCTATATCCATCAGTGACCCCAAATATATATATCCGTCAGCGATCTCGCTATATCCGTTAGTGACCTGGCTATATCGGTTAGTGAACCCATATATATTTGTCAGTGAACCTGAATATATCCGTTAGTGAACCCGGATATATCCGTCAGTAACTCGGATATATTTGCCAGTCCCCTGAATATATCCGTCAGTGACCTAGCTATATCCTTCAGTGACCCCGGATATATTCGTCAGTAACCCTTAATTTACCAGGGTAATCCCCTTTACCAAAAAAAATATATTCGTCAGTAACCCTGGGTATATATCCGTAAGTGGCCATATATGTTAGTAACCCCGGATATATATATCCATGAGTGACCTAGCTATATCCGTCAGAGAGACCCGAATATATTTGTCAATCCCTCAGATATATCCGTTAGTGACCCAGCTATATCCTTGAGGGACCTCAGATATATACGTTAATGACCTGGCTATATCCGCCAGTGACCACGGATAAATCCGTCACTTCCAGGCTATATCCATCAGTGACCCCGAATATATATTCGTCAGCGACATCGCTATACCCGTTAGTGATCTTGCTATATCCGTTAGAACCCAGCTATATTTGTCAGTGAACCTGAATATATCCGTTATACAAATTTACTGGAGTAACCCTTTACCCAAAAAAAAACCCCGGATATATCCGTCAGTAACCCGGATATATCCGCCAGTCCCCCGAATATATCCGTCAGTGACCTGGCTATATCCTTTAGTGACCCCGTATATATCCGTCAGTGACCCCGAATATATATCCGTCAATGACCCCGGATATATATTCGTCAGGTGACCTGGCTATATCCGTCAGTGACCCCAAATATATCCGTTAGTCACCTGGTTATATCCGTCAGTGCACACGAAATATTCATAACCCGGATATATCGGTCAGTCCCCTGAATATATTCGTCAGTGACCCCAAATATATATATCCGTTAGTGACCCCATATATATATCCGTCAGTGGCCCGAATATATCCGTCAGAGACCCCAGATATATCCGTCAGTGACCGGTTATATCCGTCAGAGAGACCCAGATATATCCGTAAGTGACCCCAGATATATTGTCAAAGAGACTCTAATATATCCATTAAAGAGACCCAAATATATTCAATAGTCTCCTATATCCGTCATTTCTTGGCTATATCCGTCAGAGAGACCCGGATATATCCGTCAGTTCCCGGCTATACCAGTCAGAGATACTCGAATATATCTGTCA
>BQNB010174334.1:2482-13268 GCA_026074375.1 Tanacetum coccineum
TTTGCAACATAATTAATCATATTTTAGTGTTTTTAGTCTTTTTATGGTGTTTTTCGAGGTATAAAAGATATGTATTTTAGCCAATATCAGGGGGCGCCTATATTTATGGGACATCTATCAAAGGATGCTTGAGTCTGAGCTTTCACAAATTTTATTTCTTTAGTTCCACTAGATGATGCTTCAAATGAACTAAATCCTAAACCTAATTTTTCACTGAAGGGTTTCTGATTACTTAGCATTTTATTTAGACAATGTGTACTCTTTTTAAATTTATTTAATCTAATGGCTTCCTCTTTGAGTTTTTCATTCTTAATTTTAAGCATATGACATTTTACGCAGGCTACTTGTGCTTGGTAAAAGTGACCTCAGCGGTGATAAATATCGAGTTCAGCTTTGTTCCTCTGGAGCTTGGTCCTTCGTCTCCAAGCTAAAATTAAGAAAGAGCACCATTAGCTCGCCCCGGGGTGTGAATCCGAGACCAACTCTGGCGTAAGAGTAAGTATGGTGGTATGAGATAAATGCAGAGAATACAAAGTATGGTCTAGAGTAGGTGTTGTGTGTATCGTCTTGGGGAAATGAGCCCTCCCTTTATACTATTTGGGATTCACTACAAGATATAATCGTGGGGCTCTCTCTTGGTACAAATTGTCAGCCTTGTGTCATACCAAAGACTGTAGTCCTTTGCGAGGATTGTACCTTTTGTCGGACTGTTCCTTAGGTGCCGTTGCGCTGGGACGGAGCTAATAACTCTGTGCCTGATATGTCCTTTGACATACCAGCTTCTCTGGAATTTTGGTGGTGACTCCAAACCTGACTTGTCCTTCGACAAGTCAGCATCTTTGAAGCGTTTGTTTAGTTCAGCCCGTGTTAGTTTGGCAGAAGCATCTAAGCTATTTTCTTCGTCTGGATGTTCCGAGGGAGACTATACCTCATCATGTCGCCCTAGTCTAGTACGAATGCCATTTAGGCTTTCATGCTAGACTCATCAATTTGTAATTAAGGACTGAGAATTTGTCTTCTACTTCTCTCTCTTTTTTACTGCTCTTGGATGCGTGGCTTATCCAACTCTACTTGGTAAAAGCTAACGTGTCGTCATTATGTGGATCCTTTTCCTTATTTATTTACTAGTGTTGCATCATGCTTACGTGGTGACGGTTGATTTTCTCGGAGCCACTATAAATAGTTTTCCTTTATTTTCACATTTTCACATTTTGAATTTTTTACCCGTGCCGTTGCATCTCATTCTCTTTGCCTTAAGGTCCGGTTACTTGCTGTTGCATCTCCTTTCTTTGAAAGTAGGTACTTTCTCTCTCTTTTTTTCCTATTTTCCCGCCATGTCTAAAAATGATATGAAAAACCGTATATGTGCCCTTTCTAAGAATGATTTAAAAGATTTGGTGAAGACTTATCATATACAAGTAGATCTTCATCCTCGTTTGCCTGATCCCGGGTTTACCATAGATCGTCTTCCTGCTGATGTTATAGGCATTTATTCTGAGTTTCTTTGGTTTTCTAGCATTCGTGTTCCTTTTTTAACATTTCTTTTATTCGTGCTAAATATTTCAAGGTGCATATTTCTTAGCTAGTCCGTTTAGGTTTGAATAAGGTGGTGTCATTTGAGGTTGTGTGCCGCGACTTAAATATTGTTCCAACTATTATTTTGTTCCGTGTGTTTCAATGTCTTTGCAAACAAATGGATTGGTTTTCTTTCTCCAAACGTTGTAATACGAAGGATGTTTGTATGGATGATGGTCCTTCGAGCTTGAAGAAGTGGAAGAACAAGTTTTTCTTGATAGATCGTAGAGCCATTCCGGACCATCTGACATGGAGACATTCTTGTTCATGTGTTTTGGATGATCTTCCTTCTGATGGCTATGACCGGAATGATGTGCAACGATTATGTGCTCGCTTGATTTGCCTTCGTGAGATGAGGGAGGAGGTGCTTGTTTGTTCTGGATTGAGTTCTGTGTGGTTTAATAAAGAATGTGATCCGGTCTTCTGAAGGGTTGATGATAATGCTGGTAGACTGGGGGTTATAATTTCCATTCCTTGTTTATTTTTCTTTTAGCATGTGTTGACCGGTGTTTTGCCTTTTATGCAGAGATGAGCATCTATGATTTTATGACTCTTCCTTCTTGAAGTGATGCTAAATTTGCTGAAGAATCCCATCATCTCTCTTTGCCGTTGCTAGAGCATGTTCCGTCGCATACTACTGCGCGGGCAACGGAAGGTGCTATTATTTTGTTGCCTACTCCAGATGAGATTGCTGCTTCTCTACCAGATTATCGTCTTGTCAAGAAGTCAAAGGGTCCTTCTCATGCTAGCTGGCCATCGAAAAAGCAGAAGCTACCGAAAAGAGATTTAGAAGTTAGTTCTAGTGCTCCGGAGTTGGATTAGGCCGAAGGTACGGATAAAGCTGACCTAGCTGATTTATGTGCTGAGATTAAGGATAGCTTAGAGAGAGATAAAGGTGTTTCTGCCCCTACACCGCGTCTTGGTAAGAGGTTGGGTGATCCTCCTTCTATAGTTGTTATGAGTAACTTGTGGCTTTTTCTCCCATTAGCTTCTAATCCACCTAATCATACGTGCTCAATTCAATTCAACTAAGTCAATCAATGTTTTTAGAAAAAGCTTCAAATTTGTAACTTGATTCTTTAAAGCGAGATTTTTCTGTTCTTAGTAATTTGAAAGTTAAAATGCCAAAGAAGCATGAATGAAGTATGAATGCAAAAATGCATGAATATTGAAATTATGCCAATGAAGCATACATTTGATTATATGGAACAAGTAAAAGATGTGTCGTGATATCCCACTCCGCTAACCACGAGGTGGGGGTTCAAACTAAGACATCTTTACTTCTAAGGATTTGGTGTGTTGTGATATCTCACCAGGAAGCGAGGTCTAGGTGAGGGTTCAAACTAAGACACTTATCCTTAGCCATATTAGGAAGAAGGTGTTGATGTGATTTCCCACTACGCTAGCAACGGGGTGGGTTTTCAAACTAAGAACACCGGTCGTTGGTTGTGATATCCTACTAGGGAGCGAGGCCTAGGTAGGTGTTCAAACTAAGCAACGCATTCCTAGCTTTAAGAACTTATGATTATAATGATGAAGATGTTGCAAAAAGTTCTACAGTTAAAATCTCGTTCTTTAAAATCAAGTTACAAGGTCCTAATAAGTTGTTGCTTTGAGTCATGATTCATCTTGAATCACGACTATGGAAATAAGTTGATCTATGGTTGAGTTGAAATGAGTACACACATTTAAATCATATATTCATGTTGGGAGTTAAAAGTTCACAAGTCATAAGTATGAGTGCTTAGCATTTAGACTTATATTGACAAATGATCTTGTTTAATTGCTTGGTTTGGAACTAGTGAAAAATCGGGGACGATGAATTTATCCGTCAGGACATCCGTAGATTATTCTATGGGCGTTTCTCATTCTATGATCCCAATGTTGATATAATAAAGGAAGTCAAACAGGAAGTCGAGAAAAGAAAAAGGAAAATCCAAAAATATTAGGGATAGTTAGTGTATAGATAAAAAATGGTGAAAACGGGACTTGTCGAAGCTTTTGATTCTTTAGTTCCCCTTGACGAACACTTAGCTACTTTTCGAGGTTATTAGTCGAGGGGGATTGAGATTCTTAGTTTTCGTAAATGTTTACTTCATAACATTGCGTGAGGACACGGCAATACCTTAGTATGGGGGATTTTGGTATGTGCTTAAATACACATACCATTTTCCATGAAAAACGGACTTAAATGACCAAAAACAGACAAAAACTGCCAAAGAAATGTTTGTTTTGCATTTGTATTGTGCAGGAAACGGATATCACACAAAAGGACGAAAAACGAAGTCAAAACGGCAAACCGAACATGGAATGGAAAAGACTGTGAAAGACAAAGCCAAATCGAAGCCGAAAAGTCAATCAAGTCAAAAAGTCAACAGAAAAGTCAACTGGTCAAAGTCAAAGTCAACACCGACATGGTCAAGTCAAAAGAAAGTCAAAGAAGAAAAAAATATAACTATAGGGACTGAAATTGCCAATTCCCTAAGTTATATTTACAAAGGAAAAAGAAAGGGACTCGTTTTGTCAAAACCACCAAAAACTTTCCTGTCTTCCCCCTAAAACAAAATCCTGCCATTTTTGAATCCCAAAAAACGTGTGATGCAATTAGTCATATAACTCTTGGGGACTTAATTTGCCAAGTCCCCAAAGTTATTTAACCACAAGGACCATGGGTGCAATGATACTTAACACCATGAGGGACTAATGTTGCCCAAACCACAAACCTTTCCCTGTCACCCCTTACCTTTTTATAACCCACTTTTCCCGCCTAGCTCAAAACCCCATTAAAGCTCACGGGTTAACCTCCCCCTTTTTATCCCGTAACCCCCATTAAACCCCAGATAAAACCTTCACCTCCCCTCCAATAAACCCCTAATCCCATTTGGCAATCCCACACTTCTCAATAACTCATCCAACGGCTGTGATGATTGATTTTTGAAGAATTGAAGGCCAGGATTGTTTGTTCTTTGCACTCACAAAACAAACACACTCTCTTTTGTGTCTACAAGAAAGCACACTGCAAGAAGACAAAGAGGAGAAGACCCTAGTCGTTTTTACTATTTAAGCAATGTAAAGCCATTATGGCTGAGAGTAGTTTTTAAAGTTTTTTTTTTTTACAAGTAATTTTAGTTCAAGTGTAGCTTAAGTTAGTTTTTAAAAGTTTAAAAGTTTCTATTGTATTTGTACTTCGATTTTAATGAAAATTCAGTTAAGAGTGTTTTAAGTTACATTTGTCTTCTTAAAATTCTTTAAGCTTTCAGTTAAGCAATCTTTATAACCTGTTTTAGAAAACTTTTAAGAAAAATTCAAAAGGGTGACAAAGGTACTGTTCTATTGAAGCTTGGATGAATAGCATATGGATGCTTATGGGTTATGGCTTGTTTTAGCTTTTTTATAAGTAAGGGTGGGGAGTTAGCGCTTAATTAGGTTTCATAAGGATCATTTTTGATCAAAGGATCAAAGGTAAAAATTTCTTTTCAAAATTTTGCTTATTACTGTAGCACAATTATTTTTAGTTATTTTTCAGCTTATTGATATCTTTTTATGCTTATTAGAGTTATTTAATGTTTAAGTATGTTTTTAATGCTCTTTACTTCATTTTCATTCAAGTTATCTAAAACTGCCAAAAATAAGCTTGTACTGTCACTAGCTTATCATCAAATTTAAGTGCTTATTTGTTTTTCTTTTTATCTTTTTTATGTCTTAAATAGCTTAAGTAATATTAGTCTATTTAAAACTTCAGTAAAAATTAGCTTTTATAGGTTTTAAAAGTCCTTTTTAAAAATTAAGGGAGTGTTTGGGTCAACACTCAAAACGGGTCAAAATGGCTTTGTGTTTGGATTGAGGTCATCAAGCTAGTTTTAGCTTAAGTTTTAAGCTGGTATTAAGCTGTTTTTGAAAGTTTTTAAGTTTAAAATTTGTTTTTCAAAGCTTTTCCAAACCAACTTTGAAACTGTGGTTTTAAGAAACACCACAAGTGCTTATTTAGTTAAGCACTTAGGATTTTGAGTTAAGGTTCAAAAAAATGTGTGTTTTAGTGTGTCAAAACAAGCTGCTAACACACTTGGTGCACTTTGACTTGTTAAGTCAAAACAGCCCAAGTTTTTAAGTGTAAAATTTTTTAAATCTGAAAAGCCTTTTTCAAAAGTAAAATTCAGCAAGTTTTAATGGTTTATTGAAGTCAAAACTGTGAGCCATAAGTCCATTTGCTAGGGCACTCAAGCTGTTTAAGCTTATTTTTCAATTTTTAGCTTATTTGACAGCTTTAAAAAAGCTGTCAAATAAGCCCTTAGTTATTAGCTTTAATCTCCCCTGGTGCAAAGGGGAGATTTTAGCCTATCTTTTCTTAAGCTTTAAGATATAAAGCCCAAGTTCCTTAGCTTATTTTGAGAGCCCAAAGCTCTTGTCAGCCTTGTAAACTTTCAGCCCTCTAGCAAGCTTTTTAGATAGCTTATTTTTAAGCCTCAAATTGCTTTTGACTGTTTTTGTTCAAGCTTCGGTGTAGGATGCTTATTTTTCACTCGGCTTATTCAGCTTATTGTCATTACTCATTTGTGCTTATATGCTTATCTAGGATAGTATAGTTAGGTGTTTCAGCTTATGTGCCCTTTTACTTAGCTTATTTGTCCAAAAAGGTTAGCTTTTAGCCTCTTTAAGCTTGAGTAGCTTTTCCTGTCAGACTATGCTTTTCCAGCTTATTGAGTTTAAGCTTTAGCCCTTTTATTGCTTATTTAGGATAAGTTTAGTCCCCTTTAGCTTAATTTTGTCTTAGACTAAGCTTATTCATCCTCATAAGCAAAATGACTTAGAGAAATTTAGCCTTAAGCTCTTTGTAAGCATTCTGTCGACTTTTAAGCTTATTTTTAAGCTTATTTAGAGCTTTTCATAAAAAGTTGTAGTTGACAAAGTTGTTAAGCCCCACGAGCTTAACAACTTTGCTTCACAAAGTTTTTCCAAAAAAAAAAGAGGGAAAGACAAGGGACCCGGGTGAGCAAGACTCGAACCCGGGACCCCTCGATACGATCCCCCTTTTATAACACTCCTCATACCGCTGCGCCCTTGGGTCTTTTTCGTTAAAGACTCAAGGGCCTTGTTACTTATACTCATTTTGGCTTTTAAAGCTAATAAGCTGTTACAGCTTATTCGAGGGCTTATTTATAAGCAATCTTTTTGTTTCTTATTTTTCGTAGGTTAATCTAGGTGTCTAGTATTTTTAGGAAAATTTTCAGAATTTTTCAAAGTCATTTAATATTTTTTATAATTTAATTTAGTTAAAAGTTTTAAAAATTCATAAAAAAATACAAAAATTATCAAAAAAATATTTTTCTTTTTTAGAAAATTTTATTTTGTCATATAGTTTGTAGTAAAAATATAAAACTTTTCATAGGGTCATTTTTACAACTTTTCATTTTTTAAAGAGCGGTCCGGGTGCGGGATTTTGTCTTGACTCGTTTTTGGGTCAAACGAACTCCGTTTTCGGTCTAGTCTTTTTCATTCTTCGTTATTTGTTCCCTAGAGTAGTTTAGAAGCAGTTTAGAAGCAAAAAATTTCATCGTATGGTTAATTTTAAAGATTTTAAGGTTTAACCCCTTTGTTCGGGATCTTCCGTGCTGAATCTCGTTTCATAGCTTAATTTCATAATTTTAGGTTTCTTAAACTTTTTGTTTGTTATTGTTTAATTTAACTTTCCTCACTCTCAAATCATTTTTTTCATTCAAACTCCAATCTTCCGACTGTATCGATTCTCCAGTCCAGCCTCGTTGGGGATAAACGACCCGGGAAAAGTACTTATACTATACTCTCAGGTTTAAGACTTTGTTTCCAGACTATTCTTGCTATATATATTCTATATTTTATTATATATTATATATATTATAAGGTGTAGTTTGGAACCGATCACTCCCTATTGGGCGAAAAATGACGCGTAACTATTATGGGAAAGTCAAAACACTCAACAAACAGGTTTAATGGTGATTGGTAATGATAATTGCTTTCCATAAGCAATTTTGGCATGATTGGGAAGAATTGAAGGAATTGGCTGTTTCACCTCACCACATAGCCCTATAAATAGACGAAGAATTTCGAGCAAGAGGCATCATCTTTTATCTTACATTTCCAGCATTTTATTTTACTGCTTATTGTTAAAAACTCCTTGTTTTCAAGCTTATTTATAAGCTTTTTACTTTTCCAAGCATTGTAGTCACAAGTTATTCAATAAAAAGTTATGTTTTGTTTTCTTGATCATTACTATTCCATGATTGTCTTTTGGATGATAAGTCAATTAAAGATGGGCTTATGGTGCTCAACAGCATAAGCTTATAAGCTCTTAATAGGCTCTTAAATCCTTGTTTAAAGCAAGGATCAAGGTGTGTTCCATTTTTCATTCAAAAAGGCCTATTTTGTCATTTTTCTGTTTTTACTTATTAAAGTGCTTATTTACTGCTTATTTGTGTCTATTTAGTCTTGATATTGATTATTATTCCTTTTAGAATGTTTCTCATGATCTGTCTTTAAGTTATACTTGGTTTTTATAAATCTGTCCTAAAAAGTTAAAAAAAATTAGCTTATTTGGATTGCTTATTGTTAAGTGCTTTTTAGTGGTTGGATTTAGCTTATTAAGTCTTATTACACTTAGTTAAACATTTGTTTTCATAAATCTAAGGTTAAAACAGTCTTAATCAAGCTTAAAATAGCAAGTCTGAGTTTAAAGGGGTGTTTGGCTTAACAGTATTAACCATAGGTTAATACTGCTAAGGCCTTTGTGTTTTCAAAATCCAATTTGGATTAGTTTTAAATGAGTATTTAATATAGTTTTTTCCAAGTTGGATATTAGAATTGTTAAGTTTTAAAGTTTTTTTTATCAATTTTCAAAACTATGAGTATGTTAAGCATTAAAACTGTCTTGGATTTGAATTTTTCTTCAAGGTTTTGAAGCTGTGTTTTTAGTCTTAAAACACACTCAAACTCACATTTAGAATTTGGGCTTAAAACATCAAGCGCCATTTCATTGAATTACAAAGTTTTGGAAAAACCTGTCATGTATGCTTGTTTCACAGTTTCAAAGCCCCTTTTCAATCATAATTTTAGAGTAGTTAGGGTTTGTTTCAGAATCTAAAAATCACTGCACAAGCTCTTTGTGGTCCAAACTCAATTTGTTTCAACTTATTTTTAGGTTTTGAGCTTATTTAGTGGGTTATTTTTAGGACTGCATTTAGTGTTTTGTCCTCTTAAAGCAAATAAAAACCAAGTTCATTTTAACTGCTTATTTGCTTTTGTTTTTGTTGCTTATTTGAAATTGCTTGTTTTTGGTATTATTTGCTTATTAAGTCATAATAGTAGCCTTTCATAGCTTTTTAGAATTTCTCTTAGCTTATTAGGTCTTAAGGCATAAACTGTTTTAAGTATAAAAAAGGCTTATAAGTTTTAAGTAATTTTGTCACTTTCTTCAGCTTATTTTCTGGCTTATTTCTGTCTTTAATAAAAAGTCTCTTCACAAAAAATTGCTTATTTAGGTTTATTAGTTAAGTGTTTAAAAATAGAAAAAAAAATAAAAAGTGTCACTATTGTGGAGAGGTCTCAAGGCTCGAAACCGAGACCTCTCAACACGTAACTAACACCTTTAGCACACACTCCAGTACCATCTGCCCTTGGGACTTCTTCGTTTAATATTTGCAACATATAATATATAAGGGCCTTAACTAGTTTTGCTAATCAGCTTGTATTAGCTTATTTTCAGCTTATTCCAAAAAGCTTTTTGTCTAGTTTTATTTTTCTTAGAATTTGATTTGTTTAAAGTATTTTTCATAAATTTTTTAGATTTTTATAATAATATTTTAATTATAGTAAAAAGGGTTTTTAATTCGTATAATTAAATAACAGTCAAAAAAATATATTTATTTTTTCTAAAATTTTCTTTTATCATTTAGAACTCTAAAAAATTAAAATTTCTTTTCTAGGGTTAAAATTTGATAATTTAGTTTTTAAGTCGCGTTTTAAATTCCCGTTAACGTTTTTGTGTTTAATTCGTAAATGCTTTAATTATTGCTTGCCTTTATTTGTTTTTGCATCATAAATATAGAATCCAAAATCAAAAATCTTTATCTATTCAAAATCCCGATCACAAACGTCAACACGAAGTTCAATTCACGCCTCATCAAGAACAAAAACGACCCGGGAAACGACTAGAAGGGGTCACCTTTGAAATCGATACTTCCGGAATTATATTTTATTCGTGAGTTGGTTTATTGCTATTTCAAAGTCGATACTTCTGGAATTATATTTTATTTGTGAATTGGTTTATTGCTTTTGTTTAAAGTGATTTACTGATTTACCTATATTATATATTTACTATTGACTCGATTAATTTTTTGCGCCGCTGCCGGGGAGGCTGTGTTACGAATTTTAAGTTATCGTTCGAAGATTGTTTTTTGAAGATCCTTCCTCGAAAGTTATTCTAGTTTTTGTGAATATTTTCATATATAAAAAAAATATTATAAAGTAATCAAAAATCCAAAAAAATTAAAAAAAACAACAAAAGAAATCGAGTTGTCAATTGTTAAATCGGCTCACCTTTAGGATTACAAACGATAAGAGAGGTATAAGGAGGGTTGATCCAACGAACTTCGACCCGAAAGGAGAAGGTTTTTAAAACGCTTCGCGCTTACCCGCTCCTCTGCTTCTTTGTGCGTTTTTCTAGAGAGCTACCGTGCACCTTTGACTTTCGGTTGCCAAAAAGAACTTTTGTGTTTAATTTTTAATAAAAGATTTGTTTTTAGTGCATGTGCACTCGTTCGTCAGGTCCAGTTGTCGAACCGTCAACAACTCCCAGAAGACGTCGTAATAAAAAACATTCCCAACAAGTCGATCCGACTATTGTTGAAAAACCCGTAGTTATGATGGCCGATACACGCACCCACCGAGGGTTACGGAGATGTGATCGTTATTCCCGCTATCCTAGCGGAGAATTTTGAGCTTAAACACGGTTTACTCAATCTTGTAACGTCTAAGCAATTTTGTGGTTTTGAGAAGGAAGATCCTCATGCTCTTATTTGTTGGTTCAACAAGATTACTTCAACAATTAAGTATAAAGATGTGCCTAATTCGTCGATTAAGCTTATGCTTTTCCCGTTTTCCATCCAGGGGGCAGCCCGGATTTGGCTGGAAAAAGAACCCCCTCGCTCTATAGTGACTTGGGAAGATCTTGTTTCCAAAT
>BQNB010174335.1:0-10487 GCA_026074375.1 Tanacetum coccineum
AGCTTTGGGCAATAATATTGTTTTCTATAATAATTGTACTCATTGTAATTATTACACTTATATGTGTATAACAACGTAACCCACTGTTATGATAACTTGTATTTAAACTGTTTTCCATAATGATTGTACTCATTGCAATTATTAGAAACTATGGGTGTATAACAACGTAACCCACTATTGAACTTGTACTCAACTATTATAACTGAAAACCTATGAATCTCACTCAACCTTTGTGTTGACCCTTTTAGCATGTTTATCTCAGGTAATTGAGCAACTTATGGCACAGACTTGAAGATGGCTAAACTTGTTATCATTCAAACTTTATGTTTCTAGATTTTGGGACCTCCTTTGTAAAACTCTGATATGATATTGAATGATAACTAAATTTTCCAAAACGTCTCTTTTGAGTCGTTTTCTATGATTATGTCTGTTGATCCATGAAGTAATACCCAAGATTAGCTTCCGCTGCTATATGTCAAATATGGGGGTGTTATATATGAGTCTTCCATTCTGAGGGGAGACTCCTTAGAAACTTCAGATTCATATCTTCTTAAGAAATAATTTCACCCAGAATCTCTAGCTGACTGATAATCTTTTGAAGCCTATCATAGGTTTGATCAAGTCTTTCTGAGCTTGATCCATTGAAATTCTCATACTGTCACTGGGTTGTTAACAGAGCGATGTCTTCTCCCAACCATCCTACTTCTAATATTGAGGATGCTTTTCTCTCTAACTTTCCTGACTATATCCTGGCTTCCCCAGACTATTTTCTAGCTTCGCCAAGAAATACTTATTCTAGCTCTTCAAATAACTCATTTGGTTTAGTTCCAATAGCTTCACCAACTCTTTCACTTTTTCATGATGACCCCTATATGAAGGTCATGCAAGATATATGCTAACTAATAAGATTTCACCTAATCCCACACCGATTCTAATTACTCCTCCCATTATATTTTACTCCATCCCGTATTACCACCGATCACTACTGTTAATCCTGTATATTTCTTTGTTCCTGAAGAATTATTACCACCTAAGAAGCAAATATATCCCCCATCTTCTTCCTCAACTACGTTATCTAATTCATCTCGGAAGCAAACCTGTATCCTCGTACCGCCCTCTTTCTCAACTTATACCCCACATCAGATATATTAATTAGGGAAACGTTCTACCAAGATGCGTGTAAAACACCATGAGAAACAGATTGAAAGTATTTTGAACTACTTAGAAGAACTCTCTTTTTACTATATTGAGAAAATAGAAGAAAGACTTGTTAATGGTTGGATAATCATACCAATGGATTTAGATGAAGTAAAAACCAAAACTTAAGAAGCCTGTACACAGATAGTTTGAAACTACAGAAGAAGCAAATGGAGATCAGAGAGACAGATTGCTTTTTATTCACTTAAAGGATTTCGTGATTTAAAAATTACCCTTGAGAAATCCTCGCTCGCCCACCAACTACTCAGCACTCCACTACAGGGACAACCACGATGCCCCACCCATGACACCACGCTCCACCACATCACCTACCCGCAAAACCCATACATCCACGACGCCACACAGAAACACCCCCCTGACCGCAATTTTAGGGCTAATGACAGATTTATGAAACGATACGATAGATCCATAAATACCGATGAAACTCCAAATTTATAGTTCATTCATACTCGATATCTCCTTCTTCAACAATAAGAACATACCACACCCCCAACGGTCAAAACCACGTATCCCCACCCCGACACTTCCTTACATGAAATCCATACATTTTAAAGACTAGATTCCCTGAAAACCAAAAAATTAGAGAGTGAAATACGAGTAATGTCCAGACAATATAGACAAATAGGCACTTAAACCCTCATTCCCCAGAATCAAAGGTCCCAATAAAAACTCAACTTCAAACTATGGTCTCCTAACTTCTTCTTTACTACATTTTATAATAACGAAACTATTATACATAGTTATCAATATCATTGGTTCTTTTATATTCAACTCTGAGTTAGAATACTCGCCTCATACTTTTGAAAACACGTACATCTACGTGTAACTCACCGCATTCTCGACTAATTGGAAAATGACAGCAAAAATACTCATTTGATAACATCTTGTTTTAAGACATCAACGCGATTGACGTCTCATTATTATCATCATTATTCCTTATGATTCTAGAACAATACATGACATTGTTTTAATATCATATTCTGTGTTGAATAATTAGTAGGATGATTTATATACATCTTATATAAAATGATTAGAGGACGCTTCTTCATTTGAATAAGGAAAATTATCAACGCAACCAAACTTAAGTTATAAATATCCTCAAATACAAGGATTGGTGACGATCTCTGTTTGTAAGTGACGAAATTAAAAATTGAACTTGAATAAATATATGTCAATAGTACACACAATATTCTTCTTAAATTTGTATATTTTGTACGAATATATTTCCATTTCTTCAACATTAAATCTATAGCAACTAACATCATATCACTTCAACTAAATCTCGGGACGAGATTTCGTAATGGTGGTGGAGGATGATAACAAACCCAAAGTTTTCACCAATGGAATAAAACAACCCGAATTTTTATGAATTTAAATATCCATCACTTAAAATTAGATTGCACTAAAATAATCCATCTATTATATACACCTTTGTACAGGAAATTTTTGCTTTATCTTAATTATGAAACGTAACTTGCATCTTTTAAAGTAAATGAGCTTACAAACCTACTACCAAATGCCAATCTATATCAAAGTCATATCATGTAAACATCCTAATATGTCAAGTCTATACTTAAAAACATTTTTACCAAGTAACTTTATCCATTAAAGTACCTATTGACTAATGATTACATAAAAACAATGCAGTAATACATTAACGTTTTATATTATGAATTTTCCAAAACCCTAATAATCCATGGCAAAGCAAATGTACAAAGCATTCAACATGTATACAAGTGAAACAACTCATAATATTTAAATCATATTTTCCCTCCTAAATAAAAGTACAACTCATTTGAGCTCAATGTACAAGCTAATAAAGCATATAATTCAAACTAGCTCATTTCCCTCCAAAATCTTAAGGATTTTGTACCACCCGTCTTAAGCACTAAATTAAAAAACAAAGCTCAATAACACCATATTATAACCACTTCCCTCTCTAAATCTAATCTCCTAACACTAACCCTAAACACAAAAACTAGCAAACCGTTACACCCTTAAACAGTTCACATTTTTAGAAATCCTGATCCGTTAAAAACATAAATCTGGCAAAAATCAAATAGATTAGGTATTAAGTAAAAATACTAGGGTTGTCGCCCTATTGTCTTTGATAATTTGGCAGTTGGACTCAACCCGATCAATATTGTGATAAACTATTATAGCCAAAATGTGCAAAAAGTATGCAGATTTCAGCACACCTGTAGTAAATAGGCTGTTATCTCTAAATTTTTTATAATAACCCCTAAATATGTAAAACTAAAAGTTATAGAGGACTCAAATATCTAACTAAGCTCACTGGTTTGAGCTTCATCAGAGTTACGGTTTGTAAATGGCAATCGAATCCTTTTTCTAAACTTTTGTTACGTTAGAACATCTTATTTTTGCTTATTCTAATAAGCTATAACTTGCAAATATCATTTGGAACCTTAAAATAAGCTTGCATGACTTTTTGGACTTGATTTGTAAATCGTTTCCATGCAATGGGTATATATTGTAACTTTCTAAAATTTATAACTAGAGGGGCTGAAAATATCATTTTCTTAAAGTTATAACTATAAGGACCTATCTTTCCAAGTTTCAAAGTTGAAGGTTTAAATTATATATACTTTATATATAAAGGGCTAAACTTGTAAAAATTTATAAACCAAGGGTATATATTGCCATTTTTGAAAACTTAAAAATATATAATATAATAATTCTATATAAATTATAAAAATATATATCAATATTATATAAAACGTCGAATTCTAATAAAACCCGACACATTATCGTTATTAATCATCAATACGACCATTATAAAACAATTACTTATAAATATTTAACGTAATTAATCAATCGACTAACTTTTGAAGAAACATAAAATCTTAATCGAATCAGCGTTACTTAATAGAGAATACATGTGAGGGGTGTCTCATTTAAGTTTTTGTTTTACGAGTTTTGCTGGTTTACGTAATTTAACGTGCTCTGACCTCCTCAAAACGATCCTACATGGCCTCTGGGATTATGATAGCCCGAACAGTGATACAACTATTTAACTAAGTTAATAAAATCAAAGTGATACGTTAAACATTAATGAAGTATTGAAAACATAAACCATCACACTAAGACTACATATTACCCAGTTGCGATGACGAAGATGTTACTGTCATTTCATATACTTTTGCCATCAACAATTTCCCCTGTTAAGGTGATTTTTAACCTCGCTTTTAATTTAATCTTTAATACTTTAAAAACCCCCGCAGGGGGATACAAGATTAAAAGCTATGAATGCAAGTGTTTTTCTTCCTACTGTATCTATCCAGATATATTATATGCCTATGTACCTTTCCAGTGCCACTATTCCATATCATAATCAATTAATTACTTGTCAATGGGATGAAGCGAATATTGTGGATAGATCTATCGGGGTGTGACGACGTCCCGTTGGCGTACTATACTGTGGTAACCATACCACTATATTTGATCTTTAATGGTAACCATGCCAAGTTACCTTTCCACGGGACATATGTTCCACAAACCACTGTCCTAACGGTGATTTCCATGTTAACGTATTAGATGTCATGAGTTAGATGCACTAACACGATTTCCATAAAAAAATTGTACTCAATTGCAATTATTACACTTATGGGGTAAACAACGTAACCCCTGTTATGATAACTTTTGTAATCAAACTGTTTCCAAAATGAATGTACCATGCAATATTACAAGACAGGTGTATAACAGCGTAACCCACTATTGAACTTGTACTAATACTATTATAAACTAAAAACCTAAGAATCTTACATCAAAAGCCTTTAAGTGACCCTTTTAGCATGTTATCTCTAGGTAATTGAGCCACTTAATGGAATGGAGTGGCACGGACCTTGAAGATGGTCTAAACTTGTTAACAATTCAAACTATATGTTTCTAGATTTTGGGACCTCCTTTGTAAAACAATGATATGATAATCGAATGATAAATAAAATTTTCCCAAACGGACTTCTTTGAGACTTTTTTCTATGATTATGTATGTTGATACCATGAAGTAAACCCCAGATTACTTCCGCTACAATATTATCAAATATGGGGTGTTTTATATATGAGTCTTCCCATTTCTGAGGGTAGACTCACCTTAGAAACTTCAATTATACTACTTAAAAATAATTTCACGCCAGAATCTCTAGCTGACTGAATAAATCTTTGAATCTATCATAGGGTCTGATCAGTCTATCTGAGCGTTGATATCCATTAAATTCTCATAACGATATCTTTAGAAGTGGTCTCCTAGATTTCTTTGACTCCTGTATAACCTCCAAGACATTTATCATCTAAGGCTTCCAACAGAGACTTTGCACATTAGTAGGTATTAAACTTATAAGTTAATGTTCATTTGGAAGAGGCATCAACAGTGTACCATCTTTCCCCCCCGTTTAACTCAATCTTCCGATGCAAACATCACCTCTGCAGATGTAGAGGATATGTTTGCACACACCATTCAACAGAGGCCAGTCTCCATTTACTATTACTTCCCAAAGAGCATAATCTGTCATTAAGAAGTACTGTTCTATCCTTATTTTCCAAAGCTCAAATTCTCCTAGATTGAGTACTAGAAGTTTTACAGCAACAACCATTATTGAAGATCCTGCCTTGATGTTTTCACAAACAAAATAGTTCTAGTATGTGTAGATTGTTTCTTTTTATTCAAAGTTTCTCAACAAGCTCTGATACCACTTGTTGATCCCACTTGAATAGATCTTGCTTAGCTTGTAAGAAGCTTAGTTGTATTGAATAAATCAAAGACAACTATAGTAGAAACTTTGATTGAATATATCAAGGACTATGCAGAATCTAGTCAACGATACTAAGAAGAATTCTAATGAAACAGTAACACAAAATTAATAATAAGACAGATTACCAAACTTTCAGCCTTAATATAAAACGAACACTCTCAATAGTGTTAGGGTTTACAAAACCTGGAAGCTACGAATATCAAAGATGTACATCTAACATTATGCCCTAGGACCTCCTTTTATACACCAAGGAGTCCTACAAGGCTTACAATACTTTCCTAACTTATCATGATCTTTTCTATAAATAAACGTAATCTCTTAAACAAATAAGTTATGCATATCTTCTTTACAAATAACTAATACTTATCTTCGTAAGTATTCTTGTTCTCCAATCAATCTTTGATCTCATCTCTGTCAGCATATTCCTTCCAGCAGTAGTAACCACTCAGCAGTTGTATCTGAGCACAAGCAATATTAACTAGCTTAGAAATTTACTCTAGCAGTACTAACATATACTAGCAGTACTAACTTTTGTACTAGCAGTAGTAACTACTTAGTATATTTTCAGTCTTCATGAGCAGTCTTAACTTCTACTAGCAGTAGTAAATTTATACTAACAGTACTAATTACACTGACAATAGTAACTAGCATTAGTAACTCTTATACTACAAATACTAACTACTTAGCATAATTTTTATTAGTATTACCAGCAACACTAAGTTATGCTTGACAACACTAATATATACCTGAGCAGCAGTAACTCTAAGAATATCTTGAAGTCTTTTAAACCCAACACCACATATGTCAATTCATTTTTTAATACAACTGCTTATAGTTCCATTATCCAAATACCAAATAAGATCTATGCATGACGATCCTAGTTAAATGTCTTATCTGCAACAATCACAATTAGTGATAAGGCATAGGTTCTATGAACAATTCAACTAGGTTATGATCTTATAGGACTTTAAGAATACTTATTTTAAAAAATTCATGAATAGTAAAGTTCTTTGAATAATATGATGATTGTTATTTTGTAAGTGTGCACTCACTTATAAGTATTACTTATATGAGTCTAGTCACATTACTTTCCATAAGATGTATGACATATGCCAAACATCCTAATGGAGACAGTCATCTCAACAGTCTTCCAGACTGTAAAGCATTCTTATTCTTTTAGCGTATTTTTGCAACTATGCTTTTAAACTAAAAACATGTGTAGCCAGCAACGTTGTCATTCATGATGAAAAACTTGCTTCGACTAAGATTGAGTATCATCTCAATTAAAACAAGCACTAGTGTATACAACAACACTATGCTAAACTACCGTAAATTCCGAACACTTCTTTGATAATGTTTGGATATCACACAAACCCAAGGTTTGTTGATCATAATGATCTTACTATGATTACCACAATGTATATCCATAGTATCTTCATTATTAATTCTAGGAATGAATTCCTAATTTAAACATTAATCAGAATGTTCCTTCTAATATCTTTCAATTAGATTCCAATGTTGTCAAATCATCTTACACTCATGCAAATGATACAACTAATCACATATACAATATGATGTCCATAATGAATCCTTTAGTGGGACTTAAGGTTTCCATTCATGTGTTCAATCTCACCAAGTGAGATAAATCATTCGAGTTTCACTCAATGATATTTCATATTGCATTCAGACTTAATTCACCACATATGTATCAAACATATTATTCCAAGGTTGCATGTTTCATTTCCTAAAATTCTTACAAGAAACTTTATTTCAATCTAAGGGATAAAATCTTACTTAGATAAATAAATTGTTTCTAATATGTTCAACAACATAATTGATTTTAGAAAAGTAAAAACAAATTACTCCCACTAGCTTTGAGAAGTACTCATGAGCTATCTTATTTATAATTAAAAATCAAATCCAACAAGTGATTTATTTAACAATTTAAACTTAAGATTATGCTCATTAGATGCGTGCTTTTAATCCATACTTGGATTCTAGCATTTTTGTATACTCGTAAAGATTATATTGGATTCATAAAACCTTATTTGATTACATATCGTCCTCGCAAGGTAATCAATCAATAAAGAGTTCTTGAAATCCAATTTGTCATATTTCTTTCCAAGAAAACAAGTATGACAATCAAATCATCTTTATATATTTAAAGTTCGTAAATGAGGAAGTTTTAATTATAGTTAATTTCTTGAATACGAGTAAACACTTATGTCATTTGACGTGCAATAAATACAAAATATTGTCCTAAAGAGTCTTCTCTAAAAGGAAACTCATTCAAACTTCATAATCAAACTAAAAAGTTAAAGATAAAACAAATTCCAAGAATATGATTATCTCTGTTTATTCATAGTCTTTGAGTCATTCATTAGATCCAAGATCTAATAATGTATCTCCTATGGTTAGCAGGTTCACAATGGTCCTCTAACTCGTAATTTTTCGCCATTTATATAAAACTATATCACGAGGTATCCTTGCGGATCTATGAATGTGAGTAACATCATTCTAAGGTTTAACATTTCATGTTTAGCCGAAGTATTATGACATTTGCTAGTGCATTTTAGAAGGTTTTTGTATCTTTTTCTTGAATTAATTCAAGACCTACAATACTTTCACTCGCTTTTAGCAAAGTGAGACTCCTACTCACTTGTACATTTAAGCATATTCTCAAATATCTCAGCATGATGAGCAACATAAACTTTGTCCTCGTGTGGGTTGTAGAAATGGTATCCCATCATTTCCTTTTGGGTATCCACCAAAATACACTTAATAGTTTGAGGCATTTGTCAATAATAATCTCCAAGAGATTTTTACCAAATTTAGAACTTGTTAGAAACACGAAAAGTATCGGTCACTTCCAATATAGTTAGTCATAACTCGTAGTTTAATCCAATGTAATGTTAAATAAGCTAACCGGGCTAAAGACACGTGGAAAGCCCATAAGCAAAGCCCATGGCCGGTTAGCATTGATGTATAAATACCCTTTCTACACATGGAGAGGGTGTTGGTTGGTTGGTTCATTCACACATAATCTAATCTTTCATCCTTTCTTTCTTTCTCTCACTAGAACCTTCTTTCCATCTACTTTCTCTCTCTAGAAATTCTTCATAGTTATTTGGTGTTATAGATTACTAGCATATTCTACAATTGGTATCAGAGCCATGGCGTGATTTGTTAAGTTTTGCGTTTGTTTTTCTTTTCTTTATTTCGTTTTTTTCTCAAATTGTACCTTTTCTTCTTATTTTTTTCGAAGCTTTTGTGTACACTAAAGGATCATTTACCTTGGTAAATCTGATCTAGTATCTTTATGATATAGTTGTACATGCTTTGAATCAAGAAAAACATCATCTTTGTGCATTTTTGTGTTCGAAAAAGCTTTAGAAAGTACAATTCTTAATTTTAAATTTTTTAGCTTAAAATCCATAAAGTTTGTATTTTTAAGGTACCTATAGGCTTAGTAATACTAGTTGTACAAGAAATTTTAAGTAAAAACAATCAAATGTGAGTCTTTTTGTGTTTCAAAAAATCTGAGTTTCGTTTTGTTGAAGGCGAGTTATCAATTTCGTTGGTGAAGGCGAATTAGCAATTTCGTTGGTGAAGGCAAATTAGCAATTTCATTTATGAAGGCGAATTAGCAATTTTGTTTTTGAAGGCAATTTAGCAATTTCAGTTAAAGGCGGGTTAACAAAATTCTTTACAAGGAAAATTAACATCTTTCCTTCACAAGGCGATTTAGCAATTTTCTTTTAGAAGGCGATTTAACAAAGTTCCAAGCCAAGACGATTTAACAACTACCTTTACAAGGCGATTTAATAATTATATTTGGAAGGCGATTTAACAACTTCTAAAAGGAAAATTAATTCACTTGAACTGAATTCAAAACTCAAAATTGCTAAAGTAAATTATACGGTTTATCTCTTTGATTTGTAAAATCCTATGAAACATTCAATTGTCTTCCCGGTTTTATCAAGAGTTGTAAAATCTCGTGTAGTTTCAAGACGTACAACACTTAAATAACAACTCACTAAAGAACACAATTACTTTCAATCACCATTCGATCCACAAGTAATCTAACAAACATCAAATCAACATGGATTCAGTTATTCCACTTGGACAAAAGAATACTCTTGCTGAGTATATGATACTCTCCGGTGCTGAGAACCGTCCACCTATGTTGGACAAGGACTTGTATGATTCTTAAAAAAGTCGAATGGAACTCTACATGCAAAATAGAGAGCACGGAATAATGATACTTGAATCCGTTGAAAATGGTCCACTCATTTGGCCTACTGTTAGAGAGAATGGAGTGACCAGAACAAAAAAATATGCTGAATTGTTTGCTGCTGAGAAAATTCAAGTTGATTATGATATGAAAGCTACCAATATCATTCTTCAAGGGCTACCAGTTGATATCTATTCACATGTAAATCATCACAGAGTTGCTAAAGATTTATAGGAGAGAGTTCAATTACTGATGCAGGGTACCTC
>BQNB010174336.1:0-13267 GCA_026074375.1 Tanacetum coccineum
GAAGGAACACTCCCTAAGGAAAAGAAGAAGGCAAGGGCGGTACGGCTCAAATCAAGGCGGTACACCGTAATCAATAGAGTTGTATACAAGAAATCCTTTCATGAGCCATGGCTACGATGTATCGGACCACTACAAGCAAACTATGTTATGAGAGAAATCCATGAATGGTCATGCAACAAGCACACTAGGCCAAGGTCCATGGTAGCCAAGGCTATACGAACAGGGTACTACTGGCCAACCATGCATAAAGACGCAAGTAAAGTGATACTAGAATGCCAAGATTGCTAAGTTCATTGTCCCCTACCAAGGAACCCGCAACAAAATATAACTCCCATCACATCTCCATGGCCATTCTATAAATAGGGAATCGACATAACCGGACCTTTCCTAGAAGGTTCCGGCAAGGTCAAATTTTTAATAGTAGCAATTGACTATTTCAAAAAATGGATTGAGGCAAAACCCGTCGCAACTATAACGGGAAACCAGATTAAAAATTTTGTATGGGATAACATAGTTTGCAGGTTCAGCCTACCAAGGGAAATAATATCCGACAATGGAAAGCAATTTAGAGATAACCCATTTAAGGATTGGTGCGAAAAACTAAATATCCGCTAGTGCTTTGCTTTCATCAAGCATCCACAAGCCAACGGCTTGGTAGAAAGAGTAAACATAAGCTTGGGAGAAGGAATGAAGGCACAATTGGATAAAGGATGCACGTATTAGATGGAAGAAATCCCGCACGTCCTATGGGTGCACCGCACCATGATTAAATCAAGCAATGGGGACACTCCATTCTTGCTGACCTACGGAACAGAAGCAGTAATTCCATCATAAATCGGCATACCTACCCTGAGGACTACAGAATTAGACATGGTACAAAATGATGAAGCCTTAAAACTCAACCTGGATCTCTTAGAGGAAAAAAAACAAGAAGCAATCCGCGAGGCAAAAAGCAAGGCAAAAATGGAAAAATACTATAACTCCAAGGTCTGTAACACAAGCTTTAAACAAGGAGACCTTGTATACCGAAGTAATGACGCCAGTTATGCAGAAGATGAAGGGAAGCTAGGCCCTAAGTGGGAAGGACCGTATGAAGTGATTGAAGCACTAGGCAAAGGAACATACAAGCTCAAAGACCGCAATGGAAAACTCCTTTCGCGGACATGGAATGTCCGCAACCTCAAAAAGTGTTATATTCATGAAATGTAAGCACCCTACCTACGTGAATTTCATAGTAGATGGGGCAGTATTTGAATTTCTTTCCTTTTATGTAATGTCTTTTATGATTTTAATGAATAAAACATGGAGCCTAGCTACCTTCACAAACTTATTTAAAACTTTTACTTTATTTTTACTTTGCAAAGTTATATACATGTTATATGTTGGTAAGACGCACACACAAAGGGGTACAACTCCATAAATAAAGCCTGTTATTCCGGATAATAAAAGGATGAGCAGCCTCACAATTAACTCATGTACGTAAGAGGTCTTGCAAGCCCGATACCGGGAGAATAACCCATAAATATTCAACTAAGACTGTCACCATAAAAATATAACCACAATATTAAAAGATAGCGACATGAACATTACGATTAAGCATAAAGTGTTAAATATTACAGACTACTATAGAAAAGCATCATAAATTTTTCTAAGAACAAACAACCGCTTCAAAAAGGTCACACACGACCACAGTATAAACAACAAGGAGAGATAGGATCACATTTTACAAAAAGGAAACACCTCAACAATAACAGGCTCAGATGACCGAAGGATGCTCTGGTGTAGTCTCTAAGGTTTCCTTTTCAAACACAATCTTTGGGGAATGGGGAGCTTCATCCTGAATTTCCGCATTTGGTACATTATAGTCAGCCACTGATATGGGTGGAATGGAAATGACATTGGTAGCAGTGACTGAAATAGATAAGGCAGTTGTAGCGTCAGCTGTTGCTGGTACTCTCGAGGTACTAGCTTCACCAAGTAACTTTTTAGAAGATAATGGATCAAATGAAGTACCTATTGCATCAGAAATGGATAAACGGTGGGATAAAGCACTTTCCTTGAGATGTTGAATATGGTCATGGACCATGTTTAAAGAGTCAGATAAAGGAGTCTCTCTGACCACAACATTATCCTCCTTCTGGTGAACATGTAGTAGGAGTTGTTCATATATGCAGGCTAATTACTCGGCTAAACTTTGAGACCCTCAAGAAGGGCCCTCCAACAAAGAGAGTTCATAATATCAGCAATACTAGCATCCTTCTGGGACTCCAACTTATGAAGAAGGTTAAAATCTAGATCACGAAAAGCTAGGACAGGGGAAACATACCTCGCTTCCACAGAAGGGTCATAAGAGGCAACATCAGCAAGATTCCTTTCGGCTTTTCCATGATCAATACCGGCTACCAACCCAGCTTGGATGCCTTTATCAATGGCAAGGCCAATAACCGCCCTAAAAGCAGCAGCATACTCTGGTGATTGACGACATTTCATAATGGACAATCTAAAGCCATGACCAATGATCTACCGTTGACCAGCTATGGTGGTCAGGATGCGATGATATAACTCATCATCTAAATGAAGAGCTAGAGCCATAAGTTCAGAGTCCAGTCCTACCACACGATTACTAAGCTCCTTGACCTGTTCATCATGAACTGCCTCACACTATTCTTTAAAAAGTTCATAACCTGACACTTGGTCACGAAGTCTGAAACATGTGGTCTCTAGCGAAGACACTTGATCAATAATACCATTCCTTTAAGATTCAAGAGAATCAAATTTGATACTCAGCTCATCACAAGATAGCTGCAAGCTAGATAAGTCTTGGGTAAGCTTGGCCATTTGGGCATTTAAGGAGATAAGCTCAGTATCTTTAGTAGCGGCCACTGACTCAAGTGCCACCACCTGCCCCTCAAGAGCATTTTTCTCTTTCTCAAGAACTATATTCCACTCCTTCAAACTGTTAAGCTCGCTAACTCGAGCGGCTACCTCAGCTTCAACAACAGAAACTTGGTTGCAGAGACGAATTGCCTCTGCGGCTTCAGCTTCCCTTAAAGACAATTGAGCTTTTAAGTTTGCAATTTCAGCATCTTATCATCATCAGATCAAGATCAACTTGCCTAGCACATCTCACCTCAAGTCTTTTCCTCTCCCTAAGATTATGTTCAGAACGCATCCTAATCTCAGCACCAAGACATGTTTGATGTGCCGCTCCAACATTAAATTCGGCAAATAACTGATCATAATCCATACCATAAAGCTGGGAAAAGAATCCAGGAGAGGCAAGCTAATCAACCACACTGCGGCACACATTAGGATCATCAAGAACAGACTCATTAACCACGTCTCATTTAGGAACATATATTTGACGGAGAGTCTCGGTGTCTATTTCCTAAAAAACATAAAAAGTATTTGCGGAAATCTCTGTACTGGCAAGATTAGAAGGACCTACAATATTTGGCCCTGCCGCACCTATAGAGGCGGAATCCAGAAAAACACTCTGATAAATTTGAGTAACTGGCTTGGCGTCCGCCCAAGGACCGGAGCGGAAGAGACTCCAGCAATAACAGCAGTAGTAACAGCCGCAGTCATTACCGGAGGCGGCGAAATGGAAGACCTAACAAGGGAAGCGACCTCAGCATCTGCAACATAAGCTATAATGATTAAGAAGAGTCCTGAGGAAATTATAAAACCATCTTAGATGAGGAGCTGATACCAAATTAGGCCATTAGGCCCAGAAACAGAATCAGTATTACCACCGCCCTCATGTTCCAGCGTAGGGGTCACGGAGGAAGTAACAAATGGCACAGTTGTCACTGCCCTAACACCAACATTTACATTTAAAGTACCACGTTTAAATAAATTCTGAATCACAGCAAGAGACTTCCCACCAGTGCTAGCAGTGACATTACCAAAGGTGTCGTGATCCTCTCTTAATTTCTTTAAAGGATGGTTAGAACCACTAGCACCACCAGCAACTCTTCTTTTCTTCCTTTTATCGATCTTCCTGATCAGCATCACCACTTTCCTCATTAGGGTCATCATGACCAACGTTCTCAATGTTATCATTTTGATCACCATGACCAACTTGTACAACTGACCTGGCTTGATCATTTTCACCAGCAAGAGGAATAACACAACTTACAATAGAGTCCAATAAAGTAACTTGTCCTTCCTCGATCTGCCTCTCACCAATTCGTACCATGGTAGGATCCGTATGATGAATAAAGGCAAATAGATCCATATTTGCATAAATAAGTAACGAAAAACAATTAGATATAGTGGTAGAAGACAGATGAAGTTATGCGAATAAAAAGCACCCCCCTCTCTGGTAGAAGTCAAGAATGTAGGATAAACATTGTGATCCAACTCATAGTAATGACTTAACCCAACAAGACAAAAGAACGGTTCCAGAAACTTTCAGAACGGGGCTGGATGAGTGGTAAGGAAGTCGTACGCTTTCGCATTAAACTCCGCCGCAGTAGGAAAAGGATCTCTCGCCAGCATTTTCTTGTTATGCTAGGGAACGGAAGAAGGGAAAACAGAGGCATCAACCCAAAAGAGGCTGTTATACCAGTTTTTTAATGAATCTAGAGGCTTAGCGTGACAAACTGGGGCATTTTCCGAACGTTTACTAAAAGACAGCCAACCTTTGTTTTTAGAGTTTACGTAAAATCTACAAAATAATCCAACGGTTGGAACATAATCGTGAACACGACATAAGATTTCAAAATGAGAGACCTTAGTGGCAACAATAACGAAAAGCTGCGACAGGTTAATATGAAAATATTCAAGCGCGTCTACAGGGAACCTAGAAAGGGGTATCCGGAAGTTGGCAAACTCAAAAAACCTAGTATAAACACTGATTTTACCATCATGACTATTGTGTATATTCTGATTAGGACGAGGAAACTAAGGATGAACATAATCAAGAATATGATGCTTCTGACAAAACGCATCTAAAGCTGTTTGGGTCAAAGTAGATTTAAGATCGTAAATCAAACTCATTGTAGAAAACAAATAGAGAGTTGAATCCTAACCTGGTAGCCTAGAAACCTTGAAGAAATAACCGGTGTGAAAAAAGTAAGTGGAAAGCTCAAATATGGCAAAAATGGCAAAAATGGTGAAATGGGAGAAAAGGAAATAGTGAAAACCAAGGAAAGTATTTATACCCTTGGTATATTTAATTTGAAGCCTGGTAATATTTTCACACGTGTATCCAACTAAAAAATGGATGGATAGGATCGAAAACAAAGATAAATGTAATAACAGAAGGGTAAACGTTCAAACTGACCACAAGTCGTGTCAGTCAGAAAACAAATGGTCAAGGGAAAGACACATCCCACAAAACCCACCTAACTGGCTAAGGAAGAGTGGCGGAGAAACCAACGATCGCGAAAGAAGGAAGAAACACGACAATAAAGAAAAGTCTAGTAACATTTACCGCATGCAACACGACGTCGCACGCAATAAAAATACTAGATTGGGGGGACTTGATGGCGTATAATAGGTATAGCAGGCCTTTGGGCCTAGGTCGTACTATTACATTAGGGCTTTGGCCTAACCAAGCAGATAATAAGCATAACGGGCCAGAACTAAGCCCAAAGTCACACTAGCCACGACCCGAATACAACAAGACGGACGCGGATTGGTCACAAGCCGCTCTCGCAAGACATCAGCGGATTAGTTGACATCCGCAAAAGATAATCCGCACCCGCGGTCACGATAACCATGAATCCTCGCCCGACAAGGGTCCCACTATTACAACCGTGATTTAGCTAGGTTAGTTTAACCGTTAGTGTTAACCTAGCAAGCTTTATGTGTTTTAAATTATGTGCTTAAGTCGATTTTGGTGTTTTATGTGATATGATATGTGTGTCAATATATGTGCTTGTGGGTATAGAAATGGATGATTTAGTCATTCTATTTTGAATTTGAGAATGAGTTTGAGGTATTTGTTGATTTTCTCCATTTTTGTTCACGTGTAGTGACAATGGAAATGAGTGACGTGTATGCATGCGTTGCTACGTAAATGTGTGGATAATTAGGTGTTGGATTAACATGGAAAGTATTGCATATGGGAAGTGAATTAGGTTCGTGAAATATGAGAGTTAGTAATGAACTTTCTAAATATAGAAAGTATTTTGGTGAAATGAAAGTTATAAATAGAAAGTTAGTATATAGTATTTTCTATCAAAAAGGTATTTTACAAATTTTTTCCAAGGTTTTTTAGAGGAAATTAAGGTAAAGTAGGAAATGATATAATTAATAATTAAAAAGGTTTACCCAGTATATGATTTTGTTGATTTGGTATGATGATTGGAGTGCATGTTAGCATACATTCATGATAGTTCAGATAATTTGTCCATCTGCTTTATTAATCACCAGTAATTGATTGAAAGTTGAAGTGTGTCCGTAAACCATTAACTCTCACCAACCGTTGTCTCTGTCTGACGTTTTTAAGCGATCATTTTCAGGTGAGCATTATGAGGATCTAAAGAACAAGAAGAAGTGTCTTGATAACGACCATAAGGCAGGCTTGCGGGAAGTTTAAGTCTCCTAGTCTATTTCATGCATGATTGAATATTGAAAGATGTTGATTTTAATTGTTTATTGTTAATTTTAGATGTTATTGTATGTCTTGGTAATGACGTGAACCCCCCTTTGCTTCAATACAAACCCAAATAATCCTTTTATGTTTTTTTGAGGGTATTTTCATGACACTTTGGTGTCTATACCTCTGTTTACTTATTATGCACTGTAGTACTCTATATAGACGCATGTGTTATGTTGATATCCAATTCTTTTTCAACGCCTACAACATTCTGTCTTGGCGGGTGTGTGACACCCAATCCAGCCACTGACATCAGCAGCAAAATACAAGAAACCCTAGTACACTAGACTCTGCCTCATAACCTATAAAAGGAGTCCTCTAACACTACAAATGGTATGATTTTCTCACTCTTCCCAATACACATACATACCTCTAACAACATGTTTTCTTACTCTCACGTTGGAGTCTAATCGTAAGGTCCGTCCCCACAGTAAGGCTAACGGTTTACCTTTATTTACGTAGGAAATCATCTAAACTACTTTGTTTAGTACAAGACCTAGTCCGAATATAGCTTGCTGGTCCAGCCCAACAAGCAATCTAAGCCCATCTCATATCATGTCACCTATTTTTTACTAACAATTATGTTATGCTATGTAACGATTTGATAAAATGTATCAAATTTATTCATTTACATGAAACAAAGTCTTTATGTTTTATTTGGAGCCACTATTACTTAATGAATTTTTTTAATTTTTATTTGCATTTGGATTATTATTCAAGAATAGAAAATGGTGAAGATCGAAGGTCACCATGTCATCATCATATTAAATATGGCAATTTTCATATTTAGTGTTTTTTTAAGGCAACATTGTATAAAAGGAACCAAACTAAAGTACAAGATACACAAAAAAAGATAACTCGCCTTTTAAAAAAGATAGTTATAAAGAAGAAGACCCAAGAGAAAAATAAAAATAAAAAGTGCAAACTTACAAGCAAATGACATAAGAACAAAGACAAAAACCACAACTGATGTGACACCTAAATAAACCAAACATGAGAGCCCGAAATAACCCACCATATAATGTAGCCACTAAAATGGTAGGACAAGAAAGACCATAAAGGACCACTGACAAGCCATTGAAAGTCAAATCACTTGACTAAATAGACCATTGCAGCAATCAATGTACTTACTTTCATTATATTTGTAGCATACCTGAACCATAATATTAAACATACTATAGCTATTGCAGCAGATGGCTGACCCAAACACTCAGAATATGCCATCACAGAAACATTTGTAGCAAGAACCGTAAGAATAACCATTTGCAGCAGACCTAAAATTTAACTAAATAACCACTAATATTGATCCGCAAACTCATTTCAGCTCATGGAACAAGCAACAAAAGACAAAAAAAAAGTCTCTAAATGGTATCACACACCATACAGAGAACTTTAAGCCTCTACTCCAGCCTCAATCAAATTAAGTAATAGCAATTGAAGTGATATAATAACTGCCAACCCACTTTTGTATCATTGTATCTCACACAAAGGATTTGTCGATTTATTGTAGGAGTAGAACATAAGACGAAACTGAAACTTACTGTAACCGAATATTTTAAGAGTCCCATAACCATTGTTTCCAATCTGTTACTTTATAATTGTTTGATCTTATCATTATCCATTAGAAGTTTTTGAGTTGAATATCTTGAATAATCTTTTTAGTACTTGAAAGTTTATCGCCGAACACACGAGCATTTCTTTCTTTCCAAATGAAGTAACCGAAAGTTCAAATTACTGCTTGCTAAACACTAGATGGAGAGTTGGGAACATTAACATTTCCTCTATAAGAAAATAATTCTTGAATAGTGAACACATTAACAATCCGCACCTTCTATTAATTAAATATTTTGATCCACACGCTCATTGCTAAATCACAAGTGACTAAGAAATGGGCACATGTTTCCACACTATCATTACAACACGCACAAAGTATCGAATCCAAATGTAACACACCAAAATGGGTCGCAGCAGAAATATGTCCGGGAGCGTTACTTCATAATACAATAGCATAAGATATAAGAGAACGACCTCTAAATGAGTCGTTTGAAAAGTAATCGCGTTGATTTAATTGAAAAATAACATTTTCCCAAGGTTCGCATCATAATGAAAGTCTGGAGATAATACAACGAGATTTGATATTTTAAATGTATGTAGAAATCCATGAATGTACTTTTGAAAAGTCTAGACTCCAATGCACATCAGTTACGTTAAGCATCTTATTAACCTGAGAAATACATGCTTAAAATGTTAACATAAAGTTGGTGAGTTCATAGGTTTAATGTAAGCAGTAATTGTGGACCGCAAGATTTCTGAATTGTATGTAACACATATAGTGCCAAATAAAATTGTAATTGATAGCACTAAGCTCATGACACCGAAACGAAGACACTGTATAAACATAATATTAGCCCGTTGAGAGGATCTAACCCGAGACCCTCTAAACTTCGATATGGTATACGCCTATTGGCCTTGTAGGGGACCAAACCTGGGCGGGGATGTCAATCCCAATAGATTAATTTATAACACACGCGCTTACACAAGGTAATTAACGGTTCATGATGATGGGCGTTGTGGGTTGTTGGAACTAAGGCGCATCAATAATCATTTTAAAACAAAAATTGTAAAGTATTGTACTTGCGTCCTATTGTAAAAACAAGCAATGTATCTCACTCTGATATTTGTAAAGTAATTGTAAAACAAGTGAAAGCGGGGCTATAAACTCACCTCAAAGTATGGTATTGATTTAGAATAAATCCACAAGGAATGACGTTACAAATAACCAGAATGCAACCTAATTAATTATAGGTCGGATAAAAATAATGTACTTGAAATAAATACAAGAATGTATATTATAAAGTTATATCACCACCTATTATTTTAGTTTTAATTTAAGTCAAAATAATGTTTACGTTACGTTTGTAGTTTAATGTCTAAGTATATATACTTGTAAAATATTCTATTAGTCTGAAAATTAATTATAATCAATTACGCTCGATCCACTATTTTTATTATTTCTAAAGTGTCAAAATATATAATTTAAATAAATTCATAAATAATATATATAAGAGTTAACTACATTTTTGGTCCTTATGGTTTACCGGGTATAACGGTTTTGGTCCAATAGTTTAAAAATTAACGTATCCAGTCCAAAACCCGATGACCCGTAACACTTTTGGTACAAATGTTTGTTTGACCAAATTTGACCATGAACCATGAGGGCAAATCTGTCTTTCTCTTTGAACTTAATACTTCCCTTTCTTCTTTTCATTCTTTATAAATCCCACCCACCATAACGTTAAACACACACACAAACACACCCGAACAACTCCATCAAAACACACACACTATCCATTCACGAAAATCATGGAATGTCCAACTTGTCACTCCATTTGTGTGATTCGAACATCATGGACATATTTTAATCCTGGGAGGCGTTTCTATTGTTGTTCTAGGCGGGTAAGTTATCTAATTTCATAGTTTGCCCTAATTTTCTATTTTGCCCTAATCTTCTAATTTTTTTATTAGGGCATAAATTGTGGTATTGTTGATTGGTACGACCCACCCATGTGTGCAAGAGCTGTTCAAATCATTCCTGGGCTTCTAAGAAACATGAATGGTTTACAAGCTACTGTTTCAAGATACCAAGGGCAAGCAAGAAGGTTGAAGATGATGTTATGGATTAGTTGGTTGGTGTTTGTGTTGTATTTTCTTCTTAAATGAAGTAGTTAAATGTTGGTTTGTAGTCAATGCCATGTCAGTAGCTTTTGGGTAGCTTTTGGTGATTAAATGTAGTAGTTGAATGTTGTTGTAATGTGTTTAATCCTTTTCAATGAATGGCATGTTGTGTTTTCCAATATATTTGATATTGTTGACTTTTTGACATCTTAAATGGGTAAAATGCAGTAGTCTAACCCATTCATATGACAAATGCAATATACAGATACTAACATAAGCAATTTTCTTAAACTGATACTAACATAAGCAATTGTCTTGAACATAAACATAGTACCAAAAGACAAGTTTTAAGAGCAGCATCCTAAATTACATAAAAATAACCATCAGTTGGGCCTTCTACATTAGGATCAATATCAGTAGTTGGCCCAAATACAGGAATAAGACCTCTACATTCAGCCCTAACCCTTGTTTGATCATTCTTAACTAAATGCAATTCCCTCTTTTTTTTAACTGATATCCTTGTCACCATGTCTTTTATGATTTCCTTGTTAGGAAATGTTTGACTTACATAAAAGTTTTCAGTATATATGTGACCATCTACAGGTTTGTGGCATTTCCTAAGTTTACTCAAAGCTTTCTTTCTCTCAGCCCTACAAATTATAGGGTCAATATCATCTAACAAAGCTCAAGAGTCAAATTCCTCATACACATCCCATCATTAGTTATCATGCTACTAAAGGCTGAGTGATGATGTGTCTAAGTAAACCAAACCCATCTCTACACAGGATACAATATTCTCTGTAAACATTTCCATACTCAAACACTCAACATCATCAATCTATCCTCTAAAAGACTTTAAAAGTCATTTGTCCGTCACACTCTTCACTATCTTCCTATCTCATACTAATAATCCATTCTCATCAGACGATACTTCATTCTCATAACCATCTTCATTGTCATCACTACCTTCAGCATCTCTAAGTGGACTACTTATATGTTCACTTGACTGTCCCTTTTCATGGTTAATGTTTGGGTAAGAAAACAATGGATCAACCCTTCTCTATACTTCTATACCATCAGTTTCTAGATCAACATTGTCATTATCTAAAGCCTCATTCTCATGTGTTCCTAAACCAGCATTACTACTCTCTAAACCATCAACATTGTCATTATCTAAACCATCAACTCTTGTAACAAATTCACTCATAACACATTTACACAAACGTAATTCTCAATAAATAACACAAGTAACTGAACTTTTTTTCACAAAGGTAAGAAAATCAAGTCTACATCACAATATCTTAAGTAATGTCAAGTCCTTTTCTAAATCAGAAGTAGGAGTTTACCATTAGTCAGTAATTTAACTGTTTGGATACAAACCTAACGTCCTTGTTAGCATACCTGATACTTCACATCTATAGAGAACCCATCTGACAATCAACATTATCAACCAGTCTGCATTACCACCTTTATACACACGCCTTGGAGCCCTAGTTCTCTTTGGACCGTATACATAACTGAATCCACCTCCATGGTTGACTTTTATAGAAAAAAGATTCGGATCATTCTCTGTAAAGAACGATTATCAAAAATCAATAACAAAATCCACATTGTTATAAATCAATACGAATATACAAGTAAATAAGAAAGGAACAAAATGACATTACTATATTTCACGTTTGGATTCCTCTGTCGGCCTTTAGGTCTCAACTTACCAATGGATTGATAATTACCAATTTTATTTGTGGGAACGACACAATTAGTGTTTTGCAGAATGAAAGAATTAGAGGATAAAGAAGTTTGATGGGTGATAAATGAAATGGGAGAGTGTGAAAGAATTGGGTATAGCAACATTAATAGCGGGAAAGAGTAAAAGACGTAGATGTCCCTAAAAATTATAGAGAAAGACAGGTTTGCCCTCATAGTTCACGGTCAAACGTTGGTCAAACAAACGTTTGTACCAAAAGTGTTACGGGTCATCGGGTTTTGGACTGGATTCGTTACTTTTTAAACTATTGGACCAAAACAGTTATACCCGGTAAACCATAAGGACCAAAAATGTAGTTAACTCTATATATAAAGTTTTAAAACCCCTATTAATATTATATAAATGTTACACTATTATTTCTTAAGGTTTTTGATAACATCAAATAATTAATACTTTTATATATCAAATTCTCGCGTTTATTGCCTCACTTTATATCATTTTTATATGAATTCAATACTTAATTCATTTATTTGGCGAATTCAGGTAATTAGAGGCATTGGAACGGAAAAGATACGGAAAAACGGCAAAATAAAGAAAATATAAAAAACCGCATAATAGAAGATATTACGGCGTAACGTCCCGTAAGAGTTACGCCGTAATCAATTATAAATAACGAAGATTTGGTGTTGACAAGGCATTACGGCGTAACGTCCCATACGAGTTACGCCGTAAAATATTTATTATTAAAAATATTGATGCTGACTAAGGGTTACGGCGTAAAGGATTCGATGGATTACACCGTAACAATTTTATCACTAAAAGATGAAATGCTGCGTCAGAAGGTTTACGGCGTAACGTGGTCGATGCCGTTACGCCGTAAAGTATAACTCATCACAGGGTGGAAGTTGCACAAAATTGTACAAAGTTTCTCTTTTTACCCCAAACTCCAGGGACTAAAATCGTACAAGACCTAAAGTGCATATTTATTATAAATAGATGAAGAATGAATCAATTCTTTCATTCTATTCTGTTCGTGGTGTAAGCCGACAACAAAAGAGAAGGTAAAAGCAGTTCGACATACGACATAGGGCAAACCCTTTGGGGTTTGCCATGGCATTCGACTAGAGGATTGAGAGCATTAATGCAGCACATTTTGTAATCATACTTTAATTTATTTTGGTTAATATAATTTAATTATTATTTTAATTGAGTAGATCATGCAGTTTAATTTATTATTGCTATGTTATTAATTGTGTTTTATTATGTGTTATTGG
>BQNB010174338.1:0-13267 GCA_026074375.1 Tanacetum coccineum
AATATATGCACCTCAGTGAAAGTTCAAAACCACAGATACTAGTAGACCGGATTCTACACAAGTTTAAAATCGCAAATCTAACAGTTTCATACTTCTCAAACTACTCTGTCTATTTACCTTTTCGAAATTCTGCTCATGATCTATTTGATCTCCATTATGCGATCGAGTGATTCGGATTGCCAATTTGCCATATACTGCAAATCCAAACTATACTTGCAGTATATATCTAGTTAACACCTCTATCACTTATCAGTAATCTGTCTTTTTTTTTTGTTTCTAAAGTAGTAACAACAAGCAAGATTACCCGCGCGTTGCTGCGGGCGTTAATTTTTCGCACGTTGTTGCGGGACGTTATTTTTATTTTATTTTTTTTATTTGTTGGTCTCATATTTAATAGTGCGGGTTTACTTTTTCAGTATCGTGTTTAGTAGTTTTTTTTAATGGTCTTACGCGTTGTTGCGTCGCGTTAAATTTTTTTTTATTTTTATTTTTTATTTTTTTTGCGATTTTTTTTTTGGTCTCATGGTGTAAAATGTGCGAGTTTATTTTGTCGGTCTCATATTTAATAGTGCGGGTTTACTTTTTCAGTATCGTGTTTAGTAGTTTTTTTTAATGGTCTTACGCGTTGTTGCGTCGCATTAAAATTTTATTTTTTTTGCGAATTTTTTTTTTGGTCTCATGGTGTAAAATGACACTGTTTAAGTCAATTCGGAAATGTTACCGCGGGTATTTTTTTATCTGAATGCGTCGGTACTTTTATAACATTTTTTTCCTCCTTATTTTGTGCCGACAAATTTTAAAAAAAAAAAAAAAAAACTATTTGGGTCGGGCCAAATTTTTTAGGCTAGTGCTTAAAATGAACAGTGCACATTTGGCCAAAACTGTGTATTTTTTTATCTGAATGCGTCGTTACTTTTATTTTTTTCCTTTAATTTTGTGCGAGTTTATTTTGTCGGTCTCATATTTAATAGTGCGGGTTTACTTTTTCAGTATCGTGTTTAGTATTTTTTTTTATGGGCTTACGCGTTGTTGCGTTGCGTTAAAATCTTATTTTTTTTTTTTTTATGGCGGATATTTTTTTTGGTCTTCATGGTGTAAAATGACATGTTTATGTCAATTCGGAAATGTTACGCGGGTATTTTTTTTTATCTGAAATGCGTCGGGCTACTTTTTTATAACATTTTTTTCCTCCCTATTTTGTGCCGACAAATTTAAAAAAAAAAAAAAAAAAAAAACTAATTGGGCCGGGCCAAATTTTTTGGCCCAGCACTGTAGCACTGTAGCAGTGCTACAGTGCTTAAGATGAACAGTGCACATTTGGCCAAAACTGTGTCGTTTTAAACCTCAAATGTGTAGTATTATAATCATTGTTACGTGTTTCTACAATTTATTCCTACTTATACCCCACGCAGTAATGAGTATCTTTATCTATTACAGCATATAACTAATTCAAGATAATTCTTTTGCCAAAAAAGTGCCACTTTTTGATATTTTTTTAGTTGAGTTTTTTTTATTAAGTTTGTGTTTTAATTGGATACAGTAGGTTTTGAAAAGTGAAAAATGACTTAAGTCACTAGTGATGAGTGTTTTGGTGCGTCAATTGAAAAATGAAATGCCCGGGTGGCATTTTAATTTGAGCCACTACACCTAGTGCTCTTAACATAATTTAATTTCTATGAGACCAAAGGTGTTACATGTTTCAAAAGCAATACGAGCATTCATGTAACTTGCTAAAAATCTTAAGTCAGTTGTTTGTATAAGCTTTTGTTTCGTGTTTTTACATTCTTAGGTTATGTTTGGCGAAACGTAAAAGTAATAGAAATAGTAAGCAGTAGTAGAAGAAGCAAGCAGTAAACACTAGCAGTAAGCAGTCAGTAGTAACTGTTTGTTAAATAAAAGTTTTTTGTAACGTAGTTGTAGTTGTAATTATAAAATATAGAATAACGTAAAAAGACGTATACATATTAACATAAAAATTCTTTATAAAAATAAAAGGGACATGTATGTATTTTACCGGAGTAACCCTTTACAAAAAAAAAAGGAGGCATAAATATAATTTGAAAGCCAAAACGCTAGCGACGAGATTTAAACGCTTCTTGATGAAGCGTTTTGAATAATAGCGGTTACACACGATTCAACCGCTAGTTGCTCGTTGCCAAACAAACATTATACTATTTAAACTGCTAGTCGCTAATTACTACAAAACGCTCTTAAATACTTGATACAAAACATACCCTTAAACTATGATAGCATTGAAAGAAATTACTTTTTCACAACCTTCAATTCAAAAACAGTATAAAAAGCAAAGTTTTTTGATGTGTCACATTCACAAAATGTTGCTTAAAAACCAGTCACAATTTACATTTCATTTCATATTCGTGTCTTACTTTTTCCCATGAAAATAGTTTTTTTCCCCTGCTATTGGCCTGGTGGGCTGTCCTGGTGCGGTGGGCCTGTTGGAGGTGTTGCTGGGCCTGTTGATGTTGTAATGTGGCTGTTGGGCTATAATATACAAACTTACAAGTTACAACCATGTCCCATTTGTAAAGACCGGTTAGAGCTTAATGGCGACATACATCAGAGCATCTCCAACGTATCACATTAAATTTTGCATTAAAATAATGTAAACTTAGCATTTTTTTTAAATATGTTTGCAAGTTGCTCCAAGCCTCCAATATGGACACTAAAATTTGACACTAAACATTCTCAACTTATTTATATTACTTATAAATACAATGAATGAAAAATTTGTTATAAAAAATATATTAATATTGGACTCGTTATAACTGTATTTATTAGACAATTATAAAAATGTGATTTATATAAACTAGTTTTAAATTTTTTAGTCTAATATCAAAGATTTAACATATATAGTGAGTTTAAATTTTTAGTTTTTTCCCGGATATTTCATTTTTTTGTACGATTAGGGAATTTTTTTTTTTTCGTTGGGTAAGGGTTAATGGTTTTCCCGAATTTTTTTTTTTTTTTTTTGGAGACGGTTAGATTAATCCTTTTTTTTAGGCCGATGAATTGTAAAAAAGTTGTGAAACATTAAAAATTGTCGTGTTTTTTTTGTTTAATTTTTTTACGCGGTGATTTTTTCATAAGAATTCGTAAATAGATTAAAGTTGAGGGACCTTTTTTTTATTTTTAATTTGGGCCTGATTTTGGGCACATAGTTTGTCGACAAATGTGTATTTAGTAATAATTTTTTTTATCTGGTTATGTGTTGAAATTGCCTCGTGTTTAAAGTGTTTTTTTTTTGCTTCTGTGGGTTTTTTTGAATATAACTTGGGGTTGTACGTTCTGTGCCATCTCTAGTTATTTTATAGTTAATAGGTATCGAAGATGTTCCGCGGGTATTTTTTTTATCTGAAATAAATCGGAACTTTTGTTTATATTCTTTTTTTAAAACTCTACTTTGTGAATTAACAATATAAAAAAAAAAACAAAAAATAAAAAAAACCAAATTTTCGGGGCTGACTAATTGGGGGAGCCCGTTACTGTAGCAAAAGCCAAAACGGCGACGTTTTGCACGCCTAATGTGTATACAAGCAAAAGAACCCGCGCGTTGCGGCGGGGCTAATTTTTTCTCGAATAATTTTTTTTTACGTTTCAGGGTTTTTTTTGCGATGACGGTTATGCATGGGGTTTTCTTTTTATATTTTTCTTTTTCTGTATGATTCGGGGAAAAAAAATTTGCGTTGGGACGGAAAATTTTTTCACGAATATTTTCTTTTATTTGGGACGGTTTTGTAGATTTTTTTTCGGGAATCTTTGTGTAAGAAAATCGTATAATAGTTAAAAGGTGAGGTCGTTTTGTATTTTTTATTACTTTGGGCAAGGATTTTAGGATATTTTGGTTGTTTTTTTTTTAGCTAAATTTTTTCCGGTATTTATTTTTTGTAGATTTGGGAATTTTTTTTGCGTTGCGGCGGGGTTATATTTTTCTCGAATATTTTCTTTTTGGGGACGGTTCGTTATCTTTTTTTTTTGGGCCGATGTATGTAAAAACATGTGTGAACATGTAAAAATTTGACGTGTTTTTTTTTATTTAATTTTTTTACGGGATTTTTTGTGTAAGTAATCGTAATAGTTAAAAGTTGTGGGACCGTTTTGTTTTTTTTTTATACTTTGCGGGACAGTATCTTAGTAACCAATTTTTTTTAAAATATGCTTTTGTGTTGGACTCAAGTTTAAGTGTTTTTTTTTATTTTTATGGGTTTTTTTTAATATTATGGGTTGTTCGTTGTGTCCATTCAATTATTTTAAAGTTATTAGATTCGATGATGTTTCCGGGGTATTTATTTTCTTGTAATAAATGGAAATATTTGTAATATTTTTTTTTTTCCTCATACTTTTTGCACTTCTAATTTAAATAAAATAAATAAAATATAAATGGGCTGGCCCATGCCAGCGGTCCCAATAAAAGGTACTGTAGCCATCATCACGGAACAAAAATCGCAGCGTTCTTTGTCCTGTGGTATGTTTGAATTATAATTATAATAAGAATAATAGTCTATTAAAAACAAAAGGTGAAACAAAACATCTTTATTCCTTTACAAAATCATAAAATTTAAACATAATAAAACTTATATCCAAACACACAAACCTGCTTATTAAGCCATACCATAAGTGTATATTTAAATAAGGCCTGTTTTTCCAATAGCACTAAACATAATCCACAAACCGAAACACAAAAAATCATGCACAAACAATACTAAACACCAGATCAAACCCCATATTTATTTCCTGTATAATTAAATTTTAATACAAATACCAAAAAGATTCAAAATCCATATACATGTCTTTCTATTGATTTAGAAAACCATCAGGGAAACAGTCTTTTTACCAAATTACGCTTTATAGAAAAACTCAAGGGTCGGCGTTGTTGATGCTGCTTGTTCAGTGGTTATTTACATCACATACCGTTTTGTGTCAAATTTTTGTTAATTTCTCTAAACTATTTCCTTTAACTTATCTTTAACATTACAATAAAATTGATTTTTATTATGCAAACATAGTTTGTGAGTTATTTTCTTTTCTCGTATAATAAGCATAACAATTTATTTTTCATCATGTGACGTAGTAATTAAAAAACTTTTATCTTTTTAAAGAGGTGTAAGATTCAAATTTTCATTAGCCGTACATAAGTATGGTGGTTACTCTTGACCGGATAGTTCTAGGTTCGGTTAGAACAGTAATTAAAAGATCGAGTAACTATCAAACATAAATATTTCATCGATTGTTTGTTCGGTTAGAACTGTTTGGATTATGCACCATATATGGTTAATATATGTCCAGAAAATATTGCGGCCTTAAGCGGGACGCCACACGTTTATATGTTAATTGACGAGTAAATTTATTTATGTTAATTTATTAAGTGTATAACAACGATCGTTAAAAGTTATCGAGTTTTAATATAATTAGTTAAACGTCTTTAATGGTAAACGGGGAGTGAACTAAATTATTAATAAACGAACGTATTAAGGGTTCGATCACACTATTTTTTATTCCTAGTCGGCAAGTATAATAATATCCCACACAGACACTTTGGAGTATTGAGTTATACCATATAGGATTAGTGCTTTCACTCTTTTAAAAAAAAAAAACTTGAAAGAAACCTAAAACATATACGATCGATGATTCGGTCTTCTTACCTTCTTCATACCTTTGATTGGACAGGACTTCAATAATTGTTTGGATATCTTTGGTTTCACTACACTAATTCGGACTACACCAAACAAACACTTTTATTGTTTTGATTTGGTTATTTCGATTATCGCTTGTTGGAGATTTCTTGTGATCGAGAGTTGATAGAAGATCAACAGAGACGTTAAATATCGTTTGTTATAACACTACTAGATACTAGCAATACCTCGTCGTTATGCTAAGAAAGTTTTAGTGTGTGGAAGCTGAGAGGAATCATAACTTGAGATCTAGTGGTTACTGCGTTGTATTTACACACGAGTAATAAAGAAGACGGTGTTTTCGGTTACCTTTTCTATAAAAAGGCTGAATTCGTTTAGTGTAAAAGGTACATATTTTCTTTATGTATCAATATTATTGTGCTTCTACACGAGATCTTTTATCAGCTGCTGTACTGTGTGTATTTTTTTGATAGTAGGTTATAAACCTGTACAGTGGCAATCACGAGACATTCGTATGTGGACATCTTTAATTACAGTAAATTATATTGGACAATTTAGGCGTTTGTGATTCATTTTTAAATGCCCCGTGGAGCTGTCTTTTTGTTTTGATTAAAAAGATTTGATCTGAAGAGTTATTACATAATATTATTTAGGTCGTAGGATTTAGGTGGTTTGATATTTATATAAAATTTGATATTGTAATTGTTTATTGTTTTAAGTTTTTGTTAATTGTTATAAGGATCCATGTTAAAATATGCATTTTCATGAATTTGATTTTAGATTTTAGAATCTTGTTATTTGGTAAAAGTTTTGTTTTAAATTGATTTAAAATAACATAATTGTAAATATTTTTCTTAATGGTATGATCTAGATTCATGGATTCGGAAATGACCTTATTAGTGATCAATGGGGGCTTAAACATATTTTAAAAGGGTTTATGTGATTTGTGGTATTTTTATATTATAAGCTTTGGTCGCAATCGATTGTTTCGATGTTTGTTGGCGGAGTTTATAGGACGAAGGTGACTTATATGAATAATTGCATGTTTTATTATTAGAAATTATGTCATATTTAATGTTTGCATGCTTTATTTCGTTTAAGTGTGTTTAAATATATGTTTTTTAGTTTAGTTGATGTTTATTGGTTTTATTTTAAGTTTCTTTGACTTGTGAGAATATACAAAGAAGTTTTTTGAAACAATAATAAACTGATCTAATGTTTAATCGAAATAAGATTTTATATGGACTATATATTGCAAAAGTCAAAAATGGTTCGGTTACATCCGGTGTAAATATTCCATGATTAGATCAGAATTTATAGATCATAATGTGTTTTATATTAAGTTTTATTTTTAATCAATGAGTATTTTACAAACTGTACCTAAATAGTTGCAAGGATAATGGTTCGGGAAGAATCATCAAGACGTCGGTCTTGTTGAAACATTACCCTATAATACTGACTACATTGTTGTTTTCTTACCTTGTTACTATGTATGGAAGTCAGCGAATGGTCTAGGGTTTGAATGATTTTTTTCATTCTATAATCTTTCCCGCGATAAAAAGAAAAATCTTACATTTAAACACAAGTTGAATCGTTAATTTTAATGTATCACTATTTAGTTAAGATACATAGGGATTATAGGTGATACCGTAATAATAACTTAGTTGAGTAAAAGTTTTTATTAAAATAATGTTCGAAAAGATGTATGACATGCTTCTTCGTAATATTTTGAACGTCATTGGATACCTTTTTTAAACTATAGTTTTTGCCATCCATTTTATAAAGGACATTGTTGACCTGTTTTACCTATGAAGTGAGACGCAGTTGTATTTGCAATCACTAGGTTTTATTCGTTTTTCCGTGGAGACGGGCGTGTTATTATTTTACTTGTTTTAAAATTGGAGATTAGCGTCTGTTGTGGTTAGATCTGTTTACACGTGGATAGATGGGGATGAATCATGCTTACTAGATATTATGTAATAAAGTAAGTCCCATTTGGTTTAGGGTTTTGCAAAAGTAGTGAAATTACAATCGTTGATACCTTTGAATACACCATCACTAGAGATCAATCTTCCGAGAAATTTAGTGGTTATTTAATTAAAAATGGGTAAATTAATTTCTTAAGGAGTATTATCACGCAAAATACTTTCTTGAACATTTTTGTTTTTGTAGATTGGAAGACCTGTTCTAAACTTAACCTTTAGGCTTTCAAGGTCGATGTTTGAAAAGGAAAATATCTTTATGGTAATATCTTTAATGACTGGTTTGCTTCGAACTTAAGTTAGTCTTTTGAGAGTACTCCGAGAAGAAAATGCATGTCATTGAACGGCCTATTACCGCTGCTCTGAGGTGGTGCTGAACCCAATTTTGTGGCTCATGTGGACAGCTTTCATTGTTGCTATACTGAGATTGTTGTTTTATTTTATTATGCTTGGGCGTATGACTCCTGAAACTACATATGTCAGTTTTGAATTGCTCTATCCTGTATGACATGATCAGGTACTTTGAACTATGTTGTGAATATCATGCTGGAGTGGAAGAAGTTTGACATAATGACCAATCTTTCCATTGCTTGCAAACAAGAGGAGGGATATAGCAGTTGACTGAATATGTACTTAAGATCTGAAAGGATATGTGGAGCAACCTGGAAGTCTTGGTTATTGCTACCACAGGAATATTCAGTAGGCTTAATTCTTTATGGCTTTACTAAGATATTGTGAGAAATTGTAAGAAAATTACATATGTCATAACATGGGGGAATGCATAGGTGATATCTCATGCATATGCTTTTTGAGTATTGAGAAGGGTTTACCTTAAGAGGCTGAAACCACACAAGATATGATGATATAAAAGTGGTAAAATCCAGAAGAGCCAATAAGAAAATCGCTTAATGCAAAAAGCTCGGATTAGTTAATGGCAAGGGAATGTTTAAGAAGGGTTTATATTCCCAGCTCAACATCCCATAAGGCCTAACTGCTAAGTGAGGCCCAGCTAAGGAGATGCCTGCACCACTGTAAGGAAGGTAGGACATTGGAAATGTGAACTGTCATGTGTTAATCTTGCTGAGTTACAGAAAGGAAGAGGAAGCAAAGGTTGGCATCTGCACCAAGTTCTTCGGGATATTCATAATAGAATTATTTTCTTTTCCTAATAATAACTCCTGGTGTATGCATGTGTGTGGGTACTAACATTTGTATTACAAAAACATGGGATTTAGGATCGTAAGGAAGCTGAATAATCAGGCTCTTTACTTGTACCGTGGGCAATGGTGTTCGTGCACAAGTAGAAGCTATTAGGAAGTATGTGAACTTAGTTTTTCCTAATGGCCTAGTGATTTGTTTAGACAATCTGTCATAATGCTCCCTACCGATAATAGATGCGTAGTTTTCAGTTTCTCGATTGGGTTGACAATGGATTTGTTCAATGATTTTACGGATTGTGGAAATTTCCATTTTCAAAGATCAGTGGGGTTCTTTAATTTTAATGCTGTTCCTCGTAATCGGTAATTTATGAAATTGATTGCATGATCTCTGACTACAAATGTTTATTATATTTTATAATGTTAGCAATAAAAGAGCCAAGCATAACTTGGACTCTACTTATCTTGCACTGTCGTCTTGCTCATATACACAAGGGAAAGCGTAATAAACAGCTGGCACATGATGCGGATGTTATAGTCATACGGATGACTGGAATCATTTGATAAATGGCGTATCTTGTTTTTTCTGGGCAGATGACAAAGAAACCTTTCCCTCATAGTAACGAAAGGGCAAAAGATCTTCTTGGAATTATACATACTGACATATGTGGTCCACTTGAATGGTGTCACAAGACAAGGTGCTAGCTACTTTCATCTTACATTTCACAGATGTTTATTGTCGTTATGGTTATGTTTATCTTTTAAACATAAACATGAGGTCTTTGAATAAATTCATATGTGTTTAATAAGACAGTTGAAATAATCAAGGGAAGACCATTAAGGCAAATTCGTTCAGATCGGGGTGGCGAATAATTAGCAAGTCGTTTTAAAGGATTATCTGAAAAGTTAATAGAATTGTTCAGCTGCTTACTTCTCCATACAACACTCTTAATGGAGTGTCTGGGAGGAGAAAACGTACTTTACTAGATTTGGTGGTCTATCGATGTTCATTCAGCTCTGCCTTGTTCCTTTTGGGATAATGCTCTAGAGTTCCACACGCATTTAATATGGTTCCACTAAGAAGGTTGAAAAACTCATATGAACTGTTGGTATGGAAAAGTTCTAAATTGTCTTACTTAAAGGTCTGGGGAAGTGAGGCTATTGTGAAGAGAGATTTGCTGACAAACTCGAACAAAGATTGTTAAGTGTATCTTCATAGGATACAAAAGGAATCGATGGGTTACTATTCTCTATCTTCCCACATGATAATAAAATTGTTGTTGCAAGGTATGCTGATTCTTCTTTGGAAGCGTTCATAAGTCAAAGAATTCAGTGGGAGGGCGGTAAGATCTTGAAGAAATTCAAGTAGAAGAAGATACTAGCTTATGAATTCACTAAGCAAAAATATCCTCAGAGGTGGAGGGTTTTTGAACACCACAAGAGAAAGTGATTCCGATTCGTAGGTACGAAAGGCCACATCGAGCTCCAAAACCGTTATGTCATAAATGCTTAGGTGGAGGAGCATAGTTAGGGGATTCTTAATGCAACCCCACTAGCTATATAGCCGCAATGTTAGATTCAGAATTATAATAAAGTGGATCGATGTAATAAATGCGGAAATACAATCCATTGATGGACAATTGGCTATGGCGTCCTGGTCGATTTCTCTGGTTGTATGAGTTGGGAGCAGGTGGCTTTTTAAGAACAAAGGAACTAACATGGATGCGTATTGACACGCTATAAAGTCGTATTGTAGCTTTAGGGTTACACTCAATATCGGGGTTGATTATGAAATATCGTTCTCACCTGTCGCTGACATTAGAGCTAATTAGAATTATCATATTATAGCAGCATATATGATTAGAGATATTTGGCAAATGATGTTTAAACTAGACTTCTTAAATGGTTTACCTTGATGTAGATATCTATATGGTGACTTCTGAGGTTTTGATTCCTTAATATCCCAGAAATGTATGCAAGCTTACATAAGATCCATTTTATGGTTTAAGCAAGCATCAGAAGTGGAATAAAAGATTTGAGGTGGAAATAAAAGGTTTGGATTTGACTCAAAATCTTGAAGAGCCATGTGTTTGATCAAAAGGATAGTGGGTGTATGTTACATTCATCATCTTGTTTGTTGATGAACATAATTATCATGGGAAATACTTCCTAGTTTACATAGAGTATAAGGATTATTTGGTACTGTGTTTTTGCCTATGAAGGATTTGGTGGAAGCAGGATTATTCCTGAATCAATATCTATAGATGATTAGATCGAAGCGATTAATCTGAACTTTTCAAAATGCTTACATGCGAATAAGTTGCTTGAAGAGATTTAAATTGATAATTCAAGTGGTCATATCCTCCATGAAGAAAGACTTGACTTAAACATAATACTAGGTGCTACAAACGCCCTAAAGTGGTAAATGCAGAGAATGTAGCCACCTTATCGTTCGGCTGTAGTATCCTTATTGTATGCGGTTAGATGCACTAGACCGATGTGCGTCTCGCGCATAAAATAGGACCAAGCCGATTTCACTCAGAATCCAGGGAACCTCACTGGACTGCTGTGAAAAATATTCCTTAAGTATTTAGAAATACTAATGAATTGTTTTGGTTTATGGTGAAATCCTAGCACTGAACTTAGAGTTGAATTGTATGCGAGCTGGATTCGAGATGAATAGAACGACTGACAATAAGTCTAGAAGATATCGTTTTTTTTTTTTTTTCTTTCGGTTTTGAATGGAAGGCGCAGTGGATTGGAAGAGTCCAAGCAAAGTAACACTGCAATGTTGTACAGTATCTGAATAGCATAGCTGGCATCAGAATCTTGCATGGACGATGTTTGGTTTAGAAAATTTATATCAGGGTTGGTTATTGTACCAACGATTAATGAATTTTGAATATGTCCTGCGACAATTCTGCTGCAGTTCATTATTGCTATTGAACAGGAGTTCAGAAAGGCGCCAGACTTCTATCAAAGACGTTATCATTATGTTCGCGAGTGTGTTGAACTGGCCGTATATAGGATACTTAAAGTTCACGCTCCAGATTACAATCTAGTGATCATTTTTCAAAGGCCTTTATCAAATTTGAAGTTACTCAAATGCAGGGGCATGGCTTCGTCTGCTATAGTTTCATATGTTGATCTGTGTTTTATGTATTTGGATAGGGGATGTAATATATTTTTATTTTTTGATAATGATTGGTTGGTCTTTTGTTTTTTTATTATTATTAATTGTGTTTATATTTCGCATGTTTAAATACATGATTGATAAATGTATCATTCTTATATAATCCCGTTGTCGATTATCCAATATGGATATATGGTTAAACTAAGACAATTCTGAGTGATTGATGATATTTATAGTATTTGTGTATTTGACAGATATTAAGGTTGAAGTCACCAAACTCACATGTATTCCTAAGATGAATATTGGATTTCTCCGCCTCACAGAATATCACTTTAAAGGATCGACGTCATCAAGTGATTCTTGTTAGTGATTTTATTTACAATAAATCTTGAACAAATACCAAAAAGAATCAAAATCCATAAACATGTCATCAAGATTTAGAAAACCCATCAGGGAAACAGTCTTTTTAACAAATTACCTTTAAAAAAAAACTCAAAGGGTCGGCGTTGTTGTTGCTGTTGTTCAGTGTTTTTACATCCAACCGTTTTGTGTCAAAACTTTTTGTTAATTTCCGCTAAAACTATTTCTTTAACTTATCATAATCATACAATCAAAATGATTTTTCATTATGCAAACAAAGTTTGTGAGTTATTTTCTTTCTCGTATACTAAGCATAACAACTATTATCAAAGTGACGTAGTAATTAAACAACTTTTATCTTTATAAAGAGGTGTAAGATTCAAATTTCATTAGGTACATAAGTATGGTGGTTACTTGACCGGATAGTTCTAGTTCGGTTAGAACACGTACATTAAAAGCATCGAGTAACTTAAACATAAAAATCTTCATCGATCTGTCTAGTTCGGTTAGAACTGTTGGATTATGACCATATATGATTAATATATGTCCGAAAATATTCTCGAGCCTAAGGGGACGCACACGTTTATATGTTAAATGACGAGTAAATATATTAATGTAATATATTAAATGTATAACAAACGATCGTTAAAAGTTAACGAGTATTAAATAATTAGTTAAACGTTTAATGGTTAAACGTGAGTGACTAATTATTAATAAACCGAAGTTTAAAGGGTTCGATTCACCCTTTTTTTATTCCTAGTCGGCAAGAATAATAATCCCACAAGGATTTGGAGATTGAGTCTATAAATATGGGATTAGTGTTTCATTATTAAAAAAAAAAACTTGAAAGAACCTAAAACATATAGATCGACTGATTCTTCTTCCTTCTTCCTACCTTTGTTGCCCAGCTTCAATAATTGTTTGGAATCTTTGGTTTACTACCACTATTCGACTACACCAACAAACACTTTTATTTTTGTTTGG
>BQNB010174339.1:0-13267 GCA_026074375.1 Tanacetum coccineum
TTTGTATTAACAAATATAAAGAATAATAAGAAAAAACACATAAAGTAGAAGAATGAAAAATTGTATTATTCATATCTCTTTGTTGAGGTATATTTATAGTTACTGGAGAGTATTACAAGATACAAACTCTATAAGATAACTACGAAATATGAACATTCGTTCTATATTTATCAATAACAACAAAAATATTTTTGTCTGTTTTTGTTTTACAATTTTTATAACTGTGATGTCTTTTTGATGGGGGTAGTTGTTATTTGTAGTTAAATATCAAAACAAAAATATGTAAAAGAAACAAGTTATACGTTTAGGGGTGTTAAATATGTTAAAGATTAGGTTAACTAAAAAACACAAGCTGGAGATGAGGGGGGAGTAAGTGTACAAAGTGTTAAGTTATCCCTCCCCCCGTCTTGCTTTTCCTAAATAAAACAAAAAAATCGGCTCCACCCCTTCATATCATACAGTTTCTCCAAATCCCTAAACACTTTCAAAACTCAATATTTTAAATCTTCAAATTCTAACATTCATAACACAAGAAGGTACTTACTTTCGTATCACTAATCTTTAATTCTTTTTACGTCAAAGTGATTTTTGAAAGAAATATATGTATTTAAATGTTAGAAGTTGAATGATAAATATGCCTAAATTATTATAAATGATTATGTTTGTATGTGGATTTAATGTTGATGATGATAGATTACTCAAAATCATCAAACTAAAAACATTAATTTGTCAAAATTCGTAAATTTTATGATGAAAAATAAGTGGGTTTTTTTATTTTTAGTAGTTTTGCTATTTGAATTGCGAATTCTGATTTGAAACAGCAAAACTAATAAAAATAAAAAACCACTTATTTTTCATCATAAATATTACGAATTTTGACAAATTAATGTTTTCAGTTTGATGACTTCAAGTAATCTATCATCATCAACACTAAACACACTTACAAACACAGTCAATTATAATAATTCAGGCATATTCATCATTCAACTTCTAACATTTAAATTCGTATCTTTCTTTCAATAATTACTTTGATGTAAAAAAAATTAAAGATTAGTAATATGAAAGTACATATCTTCATGTGTTATGAATATTATAACTTGATTTGAAGATTTAAAATATCAATTTTTGAAACTGTTTGGGGATTTGGAGACACGATCGAGTGCTATTGAGAAGTGGAGCCGATTTTTTTGTTTTATTTAGGAAAAACAAGAGGTGGGGGGTAAGTTAACACTTTGTACACTTACTCCCCTCAACTCTAGCTTTTATTTTTTATTTAACCCAATTTTAAAGTATATAACTCCCCTAAACGCATAACTCGTTTCTTATACGTATTTTCGTTTTGATATTTAAGATTGGCAGCATGCATATAGTACTGAGTAACCATGATGACTTCTTCCATCAAACCATTATTTACTTTATCTTTCTTCTTTATGTATATAAAAACAAAAAGATTCATTTGGTTCACAATTTTGTCTTACTTTCCCATTCATGTAATGCATCAAGGCAAGGGCTACCATGTATTACGAATTTTGCAGTTATTTGTTTTCATATTATACTAATTGTCGAAATAATATTTGTTTTCATATTATTTGTTTTCATAAATTTTGATACAGGTTTTAAATGTAGAATCAACAAAAAAAGTATATCTCGAAAAGTGAACAATGAACTTGCTTAATCTACAAAAGAGAAAAGCGTGTTTAGATCCATATTCTTAACTACATCCACATTTGAAAGCAAAATCATATTATACCTCAGACAATTAGGTATTCCATATACTCATTCACGAGTGGTTTTATCTAGTTTAGGTGTACTTAAGTTTTCTTTAGCTATGATTATTTATTGCAAATACAGAACATACTTTTTTTATAAAATGACAACATGCATGACTTTTTCTCATAAATATAGCATGAGTGAATGTGATAATGTGATTATGGCAGCATGCATTTGTATTAAATGGTGCATGCATGAGTCTACATCTTCATGCAACAGGATACGTAACATTATTACTACAGTATTATTTATTATGTACTTCTATACAATTTCTTTATTTATGCAACATGGTAACAAATTCCCATAGTAGATGAATAAATAACATTACCAATCTGATCATAGGTGCTAAACCATAAAATGAAGTGGTTCGAATTTTGTGAGTCGATGACACAACATTGTACATGACACATGCATATGTCCTCGTTAAAATTTTAAGAGGCTAAATTTAACTCATTCAAAATTTTAAAATTCTCAAAATTTTCCAAATTTCAAATTTAAATTTATTCGGCCCTTCTTTTTAGTATAGAAGATGATAATGTTTACTCGCGTAGTCTTTGGAAAGGGATGTTTGGCTAATAGGTATTCCTCTTCAACTACAATTATTTTGTTGGTTAGTTTTCCAAAAAGGTCTGCCATCAAAAGAACTTCTAGAATCGAGATGTATGGATCTTCATGGTCTAGACCTAAAGTTGCGTTCTCGAGTTTAGGACTGTAGAAAAAGAAAAGAATGGGAGGGGCAGAGAAAGAAAAAAAAGGATATCATACAATCTTGTTTGCGTTCTCGAGTCGAACAAAATGGAAAGGAAATGCAAGGAAAGTGTGTATGATACATGTTCTTAAGTTGGAAGGAAAGTAATGTAAATATGACAATTTACAACAATGCCCCTCTTGTATATTAGTCTTTGTAGTTGGTGGGGGTAATATAGTCTTTTTAACAAAAATATAAGATTATTATTTCCTTTTCTAGGCAATCCTCCCAAAAATGGAAAGATAACTTTGGTCTAAAATTTTCCTCCTCTTTCTTATGTAAACCCTTTCTTTTTCTTTTTATAAAAACTTGAGAACACAAGATTATGTATATTTCTTAGCAATTCTTTTCTTTTCTCCTTAAAAACAAACTCGAGAACGCAGCGTAAGTGCGAATGGTGTAGTAACATAGATACGATAAACTATATTTTTTGTATGAAGCTTCATTTTTTAATTGGTCCGGGTTTGAAACTCCTCTACCAAGAACATTTGAAAGCATCGTAATGTGCAACACATATAGAGTTAGAAGAATAAGTTTTAACTGGAAGGTCGTGATCAGATTTACAGCATGACATATATGGCTATAGCAAGGAACGACGGGGTATATTGTTGCCCGGGCAAGATAGGTAATCAAATTCAAATCCAAAGCTTCCTTTGGTTACACATTCATAAGTCTATCTCTCAAATGTGTTCTTTCTTTCCTTCTTCTTTCTAACCTCTGCAATTTTAAAACTCCATTGTTGTTTCTTAAATTTATCTTCTTTAAATTTTGGTTTCATTTGTTTTAGCTAAGAACAAAAAGGGTATGCACTTAACTTTTACTGGGTATGCACTCTATGTAAACAACCAAGTAAAAACACAAAATTAGTTTTTTTTTTTACCCTAAGCCAAGAATTCACAGGGTATGCAAGTGCATACCCTGTCTAACATGTAGATCCACCCCTGGCAGTGTGTCTGGGATTTCTTAGTAACTCTCCTTAAAAATATTACACTCTATATGTTTTCATAGTTTGGATAAACACATATATAAACTAACTCTAATGAAACTAATATATTTTTTTGAACAAATAAACGAAGATTAATTTGTTTCAAGTAAGTAACTAAATAAAAAAAGTACGTACCTTTGTTGCTCAAGGGCGTAGTTTTGAAACTAGGAAAAATATGGATCGTGAGAAGTGGTAGCTCTTTTGAACAACAGTTGATATTTGTGTCCCTGTACAGCGAAACAATAACATGTTTTAAGATCCAAAAGTTCGAAAAAAAATCATAGAATGAACTTGAACAACAATTAAAACTCGAAATGGCAATACCTTCGGGTAAACGCACCTTTGAAAGTGGCCGGGAGTTTTGACTCTCTTACGAGCTCGAGTTGGTTTTGACGAATGCACCATATATTGTTACTGGTTGCAGTTCATAATTTTTGAGAGAAAGGTAAATGACTACCTAATATAGTAAAAGAGAGAAAAGTTAAATACAAGTGTGTGTCATTTGTTGGATTATTGTGAGTTCAATTTATAGCCACAAAGGGCAAACTCGTAATTTCACAGCATTGCCTTTGGCGGGAGAGTGAGAGTACTATATGGCGGGAAGAAGGAAGCCCTAGCCATTTTCCTTTTTTAATTTTTTTTTTGATTTTTGTACCAAGGTTTTTGTTGTGTTTGTGCTTTTGTGTTTGTGCTTTTTGATGTTTTTTTTTTGAATGTGGAAAAGAAGAAAGCTAGCCAACTGGTAATAATAAAAAGGGTCAAAGTTAGAGTTTTGGTGAGAATATACATTATTTTTGCATGAGTGAGTGGGTAGTTTTGGTGGTGTGTTATAGAAAAATTATTGGGGAGGGGTGTTTATATAGGAAAAAAAGGTGTGGTGTGATCGGAGGATATGGGGTGGTGCAGATTGGGTCGTTGATTTCGAAGTGGACGGTGGGGATTGGAGTGTGTGATGCGGATTGCCAACATGGCACATGTTATCAGTGGAATGTTATACATCCTACTTATTAAATTGTGGGGTACTACATTGATGGTTTGGTAGTTTACATATGTCGACATCTTGCAGAAAGGCTAAGCAAAATAATACTCCCTCCGTCTCTAAATAAGTGTCTACTTTTGATTTTCGAAGTCATTTTTTAACAACTTTGACCTTAATTATTTCTTGTTGTGTTATATAATACTTGATGCAAAATGTATGAATAGATTGGGTTTTAAATATATTTTCATTGATATAATTTTCATTAAGTATTATATAACACAAACAAAATAATTTAAGGTCAAAATTGATGGAAAAAGACTTAAAAAGTCAATAGTGAACACTTATTTAGGAACGGAAGGAGTAAATGTATTGTGTGAGTGAGTGGGTAGTTTTGGTGGTGTGTTATAGGAATATTATTCGGGAGGGTGTTTTTTTATTATAACGAGAAAGGGGGGGGTGTGGTGTGATTTGGAGGAGATGGTGGTGGTTCCGGATTTGGGTCATTGATTTCGAATAGTTAAGTGGACGGTGGGGATTAGAGTGTGTGATGCGGATTGCCAACATGGCACATGTTATCACTGAAATTTTATACATCCTACTTTATTAAATTGTGGGGTACTACATTGATGGTTAGGTAGTTGAAATATGTCGAGATCTTGCATAAAGGCTAAGCAAAATAATAAATGTATGCTACCGGAAATGGGTGGTTGAAGAAAACTAACCGGAGTAATGATACAATTACCTGTAAATATCAAAATCTCACAAACTGCATTGATGGTTCAATCTTTTATTATCTGTATATGTTTTTTATTAATTTCATGTAAAAGATATTGTTCTTATGCTAAATGCAATATATGTTGTTCTAACGAGTTTAAAATTGGAGTTTGGTGTGGTTATAAGTTTAAATATAGGTACTAATAGCAATGCGACATGATGTTGGCAGATTTTGCATATATTGTTTGAAAATATGAGACATTGTTAAGGAAAATAAGAAGTGATTTCAGGATATCATTTTTTTTATATGTGCTATGTAAAGATGTAACAATTAAAATAGCCAGCAAAGTTAATTTAGTTAAGTTGTTGGATGACAAGGTCAATGTTTGCTATAAACATGGTTTTATATAAGTTGTTTTTGTCACACATTCACACTAGATGAATCATCTCAAACGAAACTCCACATGTATCCAAAAAAAATCAAAGGCAAACATAAATTATTAATCTATGATTATACACTGAAAATTCTAAATGATAATATTAACCACAAATATTAGAGGAACTATTCAAAATCCAGTTCCTTTAAAAACATTATGTGAACCAAACGGCCTCGAACAGCCAGCTTAAAGTAATAATCTTTTTTTAAAAATTTATATGCAAAGAAGAAAGAACCACTACAACAAAGGGAAGTTTCGTCCTGGGGTCGACCTAATTTACACATGGGGCTCGTCTTCTTAGGCTCCCATATTTTCAACAAAAGTGGTAAAGTCAACAAAATAAAAAAATCAAAAATATAAAAATATCAAAACTTTTGGGTCGACAATGTCGACCTTAGATTTATATATATACTTTATATATTATTTAAATGGATTAAAAGTATTTAAATTTGTATATATAAAATATTATATTGTATTTTAATTGTATATATAACTATTGGGTTGAAATTTAGGGTCGACAATGTCGACCCTAATTTTTTTGTTTGAAACCTTGGTGAAAATTATTTTATATGGCGCGGGTGTTTAAATTTGGTAAAAATTTGAAATTTTGGACGTGCAAATTAGGGTCGGACCATTCATATTTCGCTATTTTGGTCGACATTGTTGACACTAAACTCTGTTATATAAAACTTTATGTTCCACATAAACCTTTTTATGATAAATCTCTTTTTATATTAAAAATAATTAACACCTATTTATTAAAAATGAATAAATAAATATAAATTTAATTAATATTAAAATAAATTAAAAATCATTTTTTAAACTATATTAAAAATAGAATATAAAAATTAGGGTCGAAATGTCGACCTAAAAATTCTTTTTTTATAAATTCAGATAAATCGTAACTAATGTTATTTTTATTTATTTATTTTATCATTTATTAGTTTGCTAATTTGATAAATTTACTTCAAAGTTAACTGAATTGAATGTAGTTAAACCACAATAAATAATCAAAATACACGGAATGATTCCTAATCGATTAACGTTTATTATTATAACATCAAATTACATTAGAAATCGGATAAATTAAACACTCAAACATTATAGCAATATGAATTACATTCCAAATGCTAAATGATTTATCTGTAATGAATAAAATACTCCATACTAAGTTTTCTCCATCTCATTATAGAGTGTGAAGTATTGCTAGCTGGAATCAAGTGTGTGTTTCTCGGGATGCCTTTCCATCTCTTAGTGCTCCTCTAGTATTCTTTTATATTTGGCTCTAGTGTTTTTAGACTTGATTTGTAATAACTTTTAGACTTGTTATCGTATTGTGGATTTGTTGAATGGTAATTTATGGTATTGTGGATTTGTGGTATTGTAACGTTTTGTGATTTGTTATTGTATCGTATTGTAACGTTTTGTGATTTGTTATTGTTATTGCCGAATTCTGGATTTTTGAAATGTAGATTTTTTCCGGAAAAAATTCCGGAAAAAATCTGGAAAACTGGCATGGTGAGTCCACTTTTTTTTTGCCCAGCCACACTTTAGGGTCGACATTGTCGACCCTAATATCACACTTAGGGTCGACAATGTCGACCCTAAACTGGGTGGAAAACCTACGTGGAACACCACTATCCATTTTAAACAAATATAAAAGTTAGGGTCGACATTGTCGACCCAAAAAATAAAGGGTAATGTCGACCCTAACTTATTAATAATTAATTTGTTTTCAATATTAAAACGTTTTTAATAAATAAATAAAGTTTAGGGTCGACAATGTCGACCCAAAGAGTCAAAGGCATTGTCGACCCTAAAATTAGTCAACTTATTTGGTGGAAATGTTGTGGTCCCCACTGTCGACCCAAAATGCAAAGGAAATTGTCGACCCAAAGAATTTTGGGTCGATTGGTTTGGGTCGACATGTTAGGGTCGAAATTGTCGACCCTAAGTACTTTGGGTCGACACCCTTTATAACTTAGGGTCGAAAATGTCGACCCTAAACCCTTATATTGTTGTAGTACACCTCCAACGTACCCAATTATCTGTATAATACTCATTCTTCAAGACAGACGTATACATTTTAAGTCTTCATGAATATAATATACCGTTAATCTCTTAAGGCACTATGTTATACATGTGATGTTACCTATTAATGTATTTTCAAGGAATCAAAAAGTAAGAAAGTAGGCAAAATGAATTTCCTAGTCTAGATACATTCAATCTTGTTGTCTTTCTGTCCAGAATATATATATATGTTTCTGTTACTTGTATTATATTTTAAGACATCCAACACTATTCGCGTTAATTTGTTCTTCGTCGATCGATGATTAATAGCGACAAATGTGTCGGGTTTTAATAAAATCGAGTCTTATAATATTAATATATATATATTTATAATTTATATAAAAATATTATATTTTATATTTTTAAGTTTGCAAAAATGGCAATATATATCATTGATTTATAAACTTTTACAAATTTAGTCCTTTATATATAAAGTATATATAATTTAAACCTTTAACTTTAGAACTTTGCAAAACAGCCCCTTATAGTTATAACTTTAGGAAAATGACATTTTCAGCCCCTCTAGTTATAAATTTCAGAAAGTTACGATATATACCCTTTGCATGGGATTTATTTGCAAAACAAGTCCAAAAACCATAATAATGATATTTTTGAAAATCAAAAGAGTTTTGCAGCTTATGTCTTATTAGAATAAGCTAAAATAAGTAGATTTTACAAGCTTATAGCTTATGAAAAGGGCTTGTGAACTATAAAATCCAAAACGGGTTTGTTTGGTTTAGGAAAATCAAAACGCATGGGTTTGAGGATTCAAGGCTTTAACAAGGGTTCATATAGGATCTTACAAGCCTTATGAAAGATTTAAAACACATTATGAGCTTATTGAACAAGATTTTGAGCTTACTTGAGCTTATATGGTTCGTATGAGCTTATTTGGATTCGTACGCCTAGGAATGTGTTAGCCTTAAAATATGGTGACAAACACGGAATTACATTAGTTTATTTATAGCGTGACACATAGGGACTAATAATGACAAGCTACGATAGTTGTGTGTCACTGGGACTATAAATACCCTCTCTATACTTCCATGGAGGGGTGAAGTTCACATTTGTAAAAGTGTGTGTGTGTGTGTGTTTTCTCTCTACCACACACACATCTTCCCATCTTTCTTCATTTATTCTCTAATAAAATGGCTACACATTTATTTCATTATACCCAACCTCCGGATCTGATTATAATCCTTGTTCTTGTATGTCATTTATTTTCTACAATTGGCATCAGAGCTGCAGGGGTGTATTGTATCATTTGTTTGATGTCATTGATACTGTTCATGTACTGTTTCGGGTATTGTTCATATCCGTTACTGTTCATGTCCAGTATATATTTTTTTTCCTTGTAAAAATGTCAAGAACATGTGTTATTGTTGTTGATGATATTATGGTCTCTCATCTGGTGTTTATGTTTTACATCTGGTATGTTTTTGAGCTTACAAGACAAGATTATAGATGAAGCAAATCTGGGTTTGTTATTTATTTCCTGGTTGCGTTTTGATGAAAAAGACAAAACCAGATCTGGGCTTTATCTTCTTGGTTGCGTTTTGTGAAAATGACAAAAACATGTGTGACCTGCGTTTTGTCTCAAGCATTGCGTTTTGGTACTGCATTTTGGGATTGCGTTTTGTCTACACAACAATGGACTGCGTTTTGCTCATTGCGTTTTGGTGTTGCGTTTTGTACCAAGATAAAGACTTTTACGATGAACATAGAAACGTTATGCTGCCAAATTTTAGCAACATTGCATTTTGTCTAAGACACCTTGTTGCGTTTTGTCCTTGTTGCGTTTTGTCCTTGTTGTGACTTACTTAGTTGCGTTTTGTTATACCACAACCAAAAACGAGTCAACTCGGTATTTACCGAGTTGACCCGGTCAAGACTCACTGAGTCAAACCAGTCACTTCCAAGTCAAAGGGCAAAATAGAAAGGTAGAAGTGAGAATAGACAGACTCGATTGATTTGAACTAAACTACAACAACCACCTAAAACATCATCATCAACAGCCAACAATAACATCGTCACAATCATCACAATCAAATCCATCTATCCTAAATCCCTTCGTCAACCATATATCCACTCCATCACATCCCAATCTTAAAAAGAAGACTCGAAAAAAAATGTAAAGAAAAAAGATCTCAGTGTGTCTTTTACTTCAAAGGTAAACGATCTTAAAGATCTTACAAACACTCATCATCGATCTGTTTGAAGACATAATATCTTCTTCAATATCCGAAACAATAAAGAAGGAATAATAACAATTATGTTAATTTCCCTCTTTGGTTCGTACAATCAAAAGAACAACAACACAAGTACATCTATTACCACATCTACCCGAGACCATAACATAGATCTTGAAGCCTTCAGTCTTCCTCTTTGGTGAACGGTTATCCTTTGTAGAAAATTCAAAGTTCATGATGGATACTTACAGGTCTTCGTGGTATGAATCGTGGAACAGAATGGTATGTATTGTTTCTGGGTTTGAATTAAGTTGTGAAGCACAAGAAAGGGGTTATGTGTCCTTGGTTTTGAAAAGGAACAAGCTTACACTTGTTGTTCGTGTATTAACAGTTATGAGATATCTTTTTTTTAGATCAAGATGGGAGTAGATTTTTATTGTTAACGGAAAAAATGATGGGGGCGGATGAATTGTGAATGTGATTAGGGATTTGCTATGCCCTAAAATTATGGGATAGTGGTATTTAACTGCCATATTTAGACCAAAAGTGGGTTATACGTTTTTTTTTGGTGTGGCAGGCCGGCTATATCATCGATAAATGGGCCAAGTATAGTAATTGATGAAAGGCTAGATTCTTAATTCTGAGCCGATATTTTCAAGTATGATTAGGCTGAAAATAGTGTAATATGTACTATGTACTGGACCAGCATTATTGGTTTTGGGCTGGACTTGATTGATTTATAATCCGAAAATTTACATAGTTGTGGTGCTAGTAATTATTAGATTAGGTCGGGTACAAAAATACTATCATGACAAATTAGACTAGACAATGTTTATCCGTTAACGACATTCAAAATAACATTCGTCCTAGTTTAACGACAATTGAACAACAACAAACAAACAGCAAACATGATACATAACGCTAAAACGATCCTGAAAAGATTCAATAAATGACAAACGACTAGAGATTCGAATTACGATGACAAGTGTTCACGAAGTTGATTTGGTATCCCTTATTTGAGAGTGAAGTTTCTTCAATCACAACAATGCCAATATTAAGTAACAAATTTGGGAGATTTTACTTCAGTTTCAAGTTTGATATATGGGGTTTACTTCACCATGTGATCACGACAATAGCCTATAGAATACGAGGTTGGTAAGTTAGCTAGAGAGTTTAAAGGTTGAGATGTAATCAGCACTTCTCACGGGTATTTTTGTGCTATTCCAAGACAAAGATACTTCACAGTCTAAGCAAAATCTTCAAAGTTCTTCGATGACATTCATTCACAAGACCTTGATTATACCAAGTGTTCTGATTCTTGCATCATCTTCTCTAACGTTTCCGAGTCAAGAGGGTAATGATCTTTTTGTATATCAAGATTTGATCTATGACAAGAACTATCTTGATAAATGAACGTCCCGAACAATGATGCAATCTGAGAGTTTTCGCAACCATCATAGGGGAAAATGTGTACATCCGGGACGTAGTTGACTTTGATGTTACCGTGTCAACTTCCAGGGGGAAGTAGTGTATACTACTTCACTAAGAATGGTTTATGAAGTATTCTGCATACGTGAGAAGAACAGTTGCTGATTTCTCGCATGCACCCCCGAACGAATATTCACCAAGCCCTGATGACAAGAACATGGTCCGTTGTGTGGTTTGACTTCCTACAAAATTCCATTGTGCACATTGATGACAAGTAGAAGATTGTTCAAGCTACATCAATGTTTCAGAATCTGCTCAAGATAGGGATGTTGGTTTGGGGGGAAGCTGATTTAGAAACTTCGCCAAAAAGGAGTCTATGAAGAAAGCTTTTCAAGACATGCTGCATGAATTGGGGGGAAGTTAATCCAACTCATGCATACTACAATGGTTCCAGAACAAGTAAAGACAATGAAGATCCAAGCTGGAATACAAGTTTTAAGACCAAGAGAACTCAAAAGACAAATTCAGCTTTGGAAGCGCTTTGGAAGACTTTACTTAATTGTATTTGTACTTGTTAGGAACATTGTAAGTAATTCCATATATGTCCACATATTAGGAGAAGATTGTTAGCCTTAAAATATGGTGACAAACACATAATTACATTAGTTTATTTATAGTGTGACACATAGGGACTAATAATGACAAGCTACGATAGTTGTGTGTCACTAGGACTATAAATACCCCCTCCATACTTCCATGGAGGGGTGAAGTTCACATTTGTAAAAGTGTGTGTGTGTGTGTGTGTGTTTTCTCTCTACCACACACACATCTTCCCATCTTTCTTCCTTTATTCTCTAATAAAATGGCTACACATTTATTTCATTATACTCAACCTACGGATCTGATTTTAATCCTTATTCTTGTATGTCATTTATTTTCTACAGTGTGGCTTCAAGACCTTCTTTCTCTTGATTCTTGGCTTCAAATCTGATCTTAAGGACCTTCTACTTCTTCCTTGGCTGGGCTAGAACTTAGTTTAGTAGTGGTAGAGAGTTTATGGAATGAAATGAAAGGGTGTGTGGGTTTCGGCTATATATAGGGTTCGAAAACCCCTTGGTGCCTAAGTATACTTGGCGTAGGGATCAAGGGCTATAGGTAGTGACTAATGAAGGCTATAGGGTGAGTATGAGAGGCTCGAAGTGTATCTTTGAGTGGTGGAAGGTGTACAAGGGTGCGAATGGACATAAGATGACAAGGAGGTGACAAGACTAACTTGGTAGCTAAGGGTGGTGATGGAGGTGCTTGTAAGGTGGTAGGGTGGCTGCTAGTGACATGGTGGTGATGTAATAGTGGTGCTTAAGGTGTTTGTTTGGTTTAAAATTGGTTAAAAATGAAATAAGGGGGTGTCGGGTTTGTTTTGGTTTTGGGTTAGGGTTTTAGTATTTAGGACGTGGATTAGGGTTAGAATTAAGGATAGTTTAGGGTTTAGGATTAAGTTTAATGTTAGGATTAGGGTTTAGGATTAAGGTTTAAGTTTAAAATGAAATTAGGGTTTTAAAACTAGTTTAGGGTTTCGTTTAGGGTTTAGAGCTTTAGATTAGGGTTTTAGGATGATTTAGGGTTTAGAAGTTGTGCATTGAGTATTGTACCGTGTGCTAAAGTGGTGGTAAGAAATTAGAATGAATTTGGAGGGAAAATGAGTTAGTTTGAATTCGTTCTTCATGGATTTGTACATTAAGCTTAAATGAGTTGTACATTGACTTGGAAGGGAATTATATTTCAAATGTTGTGCATTGTACACGTGTACACATGCTTGAAGGCTTGCACATTCATTTTATATGTATACATTACATATAATTAGGGTTTTGATATAAACGTTAACGGATTAAGTCTGTTTTGATATAATGTTGTAAATGGTACGTTAAATGGATAATGTACTTGGTAAAA